>LGRX02030084.1:0-56476 GCA_001247695.2 Cymbomonas tetramitiformis
CTGCTCGCGATAGGTTGTTGGTAGCTCAGCAGCAGCAAGTGGCCCAGTATGACGCTCGCCATCGCGCTCGCCGGTACGCGTAGGTGACGTGGTGTGGGTGGACGCCACGCATCTCACCCAGCCCGGGGATCGGGGCCTACACAAGCAGTTGCTGAAGAAGCGCCTGGGCCCGATGGAGGTACTGGAGGCCTTCCACAACGATCGGCAGATGGAGCTCGCCCCCGAGGACCGAGGGCCCCCCGCGGCTTACCGCCTGAAGCTACCACCACAGTGGAAGGCGCACGACGTCTTCACCGTGGATAGACTCACCCCAGTGGAGTCGGGCCAGGACAAGTTCGCGGACAGGAGTGCGGAGATTCCGCCTCCCTCTGTGGACGTGAGCGGTCGTAAGAAGATGGCGGTAGAGTGCATTGAGAGGTCGCGCACGAGGAGACGTAGTGAGCGGACATGGACGGAGTACATGGTCAAGTGGGTCGGTATGCCGCGCTCCGAGAATGAATGGAAAACTCGCGAGGACCTCGAGTTCGATGGAGTTGGCCGAAAAGGGATACCTAACCGCGCTCTAAAGGAGTTCGAGAAGGTCGAGGCCAAGAGGCAAGAACGTGAAAAGAGCAGGGTCACTCGCAAACGCGAGGAGACAGCAGGAGCGATATGGTTGACGGATCCTGAAGAGTTGTTACAGGCGGACGGAATGGCCTGGATCCCGGAAGAACGAGCCGACGACGAGGTGGCCACATTCGCGACGGTGTCGCCCACCAGTTTCATGCCATCCCAAGGACCTGGTCGAGGAGCAGCACACCTACAACCGTCTCGACGTCCAATACGGATCCTGGTGTTGTTTTGTGGCACGGGCTCTGACGAACGACAATTCAGCAAGCAGTTTCCAGGGTGCCAGGTGGTCTCGGTGGACATCCAGAACCGATGGAAGCCCACTCACTGCGAAAACATCCTGCACTGGGACTATCGGCAGTTCTCGCCCAGGCACTTTGACGTCATTTGGGCGAGCCCCCCATGCACGGAGTATAGCCAAGCCAAAACGGTAGGGATACGAAACTTGCGTGGTGCTGACAGACAAGTGCGGAGAACGTTAGAGATCATCAAGTACCTCCAGCCGAGCTTCTACTTTATTGAGAACCCGCGTGGCCGAGCTCCCCATGGGTTACACACTCGCCGATGCATGCAAGGGTTGCCACCTCCGCATCTGGCTACGTATTGTAAGTATGGTATGCCCTACAAGAACCCCACCCACTTCTGGACCAACGCGCCTATCACCACCCTGAAGTCTTGCGACCCCGAAAACCCCTGCGACTTCAAACGCCGTTATGGGCGACACGAGAAGATGGCGCAGAGCGGCTCCACCAGCAGAGAGTCGGGCGACCCTAGGCCAGGCATGGGAGCTGGATGGCACGTGTATGGCATCCCCGCGGCCTTGCTTAAACAATTATTCAGCTCTCTACCGGTGGAACAACCCGTGGGAACAATCGCAGCGGTGTGTGAACACCTAGCGGAGATGCTCTGGAGAGATGAAAATGAGACAGAGCTCAACGATGTCACAAACCACGGCTTATCGTGTACCTCAGCCGGGTTGTGACACTTGCTGTAGCAGTCTCTGTGACGAACGTATGACACGCGCAGTACGATACGCGCGAGGAGTTATGACAGTGACGAGATACGGAAATACGGATGGGTGTTACACTTGTTTGGAGATAGCGAGAATATGTAGGGCGGCGTAGCAGGGTGAGCCAGACGCTCATTTTTGTTTTGCCTTCGTAACAGTGATTCCGAAAATAGCCAGGACTCGCTTAAGACCGCGAAAACAGCAGTGTTATGATATAATTCGTAAGATACAGTATTCTTCTGCTTGTAAAGATATACATTTGTGGACTTGTCCTTGTGCGACTGCGTCAGAACTGTAATTAACAGTCTTTTTCAAAACAAAAATGTGCCTTATTACAGACATGTCGTCTGTAATGCTGAGAGTTCAACAGCAGTCCTGAAGAACGAGACCTCTGAATGGTGATGCCAGGGACGGATTTATCCGTACTGGTAAGCCTTGGAAGAGGTTGAGTGAAGCAGGCTGTTGCGACACTCGAAGTTCACCAGTCTTGCAAAAGTACAGCGACAGCGATCACAGCGGAACCAGTTGCTAATTTTGCAAACATGATTGCAGCGTTGAGAATTGTGTACTGGGCTATTTCGGGAAGTGACATCCTGCTGGAGCAAAGCACCAGACGGTAAAGCCAGGGACGGATTCATCCGTACTGGTACGCCTGAAGGCGTGGAGCGAAACAGGACTGTCAGTGGACACCATCACGACAGCATTCTTTGTAGTCACTTGACTCATGCTGGCGTTCTGCTGACTTACTGCGTGGACCAGAGACACTGAGGGCAGAGGCAACCTTGCTGGACATCTGGGAGAGCCAATATAAGACCGGGTCACAGATGGAACCTTGCTCACCAGTCGTGGACGAGATTATCCTGGCGGTGATTGCTACTTAGAGCAAAGCACTGAAAGGTGAGGCCAGGGACGGATTCATCCGTACTGGTAAGCTGGGAAGTGTGGAGTGAAAAGAGCCTTCACACCAGTATCTCTTCTCCACCGGGAAGGTAGCAACGGAATCCAAGACTGATCGTCAGGAGCAACAAAGGGCAGAGAGGCGTGCCCAGAGAGCGATACGAGCGAGCCAGCACTTCACAGAGCTGGAAGGAGAGGAAGGGGCTGCCAGTGGCCAGCCTGAGGCCCAAGCACCAGTACAGCCTGAGGCCCAAGCACCAGTACAACTTCAAGCCCAGGCCCAGGAGCCGTTAGTAATCTTTGAGGAAGACATGGAGTACACTGACTCCGCGCGCATCAACCTTGGTACGCTGCCCAACTACACGAGCACCAAGGAAGAAGATCGGCCCAAGTTCCTGAGGGAGTTCGCCGACATGTGCGAGAATTTCGTACGGCAGCACAACGCCAACGTCAGGAGGAGGCTCAGGTCCGGGGCTGGCACTCTCACCGAGGCACAGATGAAGACCCTGAGAGAGACTCCCCCTGACTTTGAATATCTGTGGGACATCGTCCCTGCGTGTCTGGCTGGAGAGAACTCACAAGCTCTCAGCTGGTGGCGCGAGAACTATGAAAGAGGGGGGGTAGTGGCCTCCAACATGGACCGAGTCCTAAAGGACACTAGCGAGCATGGCCCACTCGAGGGTACCATTCCGTGCGCTAGGCCCCCTTTCAATGAGATGAACACTGGCACCACGTGGGTGATAGCGAGGCCGGTGACGAACCAAGACACCCAAGGGGAGGTTTCCGACGAATATCTGACTGATGGAACCTCCCTGAAAGGCTTGACGGGACGTGATGGCACCCGTGATACCCAGTACTTCTACGCGCTCAGGGGCTTCATCGCTGCCCTTGACAAGAAGTTCATGATGAAAGGGACTCAAGAGAAAGTGGATCTGTTGACACAGAAGCCACAGGAGGTGGGGCAGGATGGGCTGACCTACATGAAGATGTGCCAACGCAGGGAAATGCAGCTCAACACTGGGAAGGTGTTGAGCGATGAAGAGCTGCGTACCTTCATCGAGGACTGCGTGGACAACCTGCGCATCAAGGTCTTCCAGACGCGGGTGAAGGAGCAACTGAGGGCACAGTTCCCGCCACCCAATCGGGTGACCTGGAAGGACCTGGAGGCCATCGTCGAGGTTCAAGACAAGCTCAAGGGCGATGCAGAGTCTTGGATCCTCACCTTCCTCCAGGAGATCACCAGACGGTGTGGCTGCCAGTACTCCACCTGGGAGGCGCGGCAGCATGGCCTTGACCTCAAGGCCATAAAGAACTCGATCAAGAAGATTGAGTCCTCTGAGGTGGTGCAGTCAGGCGAACCGGAGAGCAGCAAGAAGGCAGATACACCACCTTCGAAGAAGATGAAGAAGGAGGTGAATGTGGCCGAAAGAGCTAAGAAGGCCTCCTACAACAAGACGCCACCGCCAGCAGAGGGCGTGCGTACGAACGACAAGCCCAAGTGCTTACGCTGCTTTGGAGGGGGCTGGCATGAGTCCGATCCCGAGCAGTGCAGGAGTGGTTATAAACACGTCAAGATGCCTGCTGGATTCCACGAGAGCAGGCTTGGTTCCAGCAAGTGGTGGGACGCGGAGAACGCCGCCCTGCGCATGTACAATCTGAAGAACCGCTTCAAGAACTCTGACTGGGGCATCCTGGTGACGGACTGGCAGCAGCTGTCCAACGACGAGAAAGACAAGTACAGAGCCAAACAGTCACCGGAGGACAAGCAGAAGAGCGCCACGGGCAATCCCGAGGCGTTGAAAGCAGAGTACCAGGGCATGGTGGCTGCTAGGAAGACTGCCAGTCGTGCGGGCAGTGTGAAGTCGCAGGTGCTGTCCGAGGATGAGGGCTCCGACGAGGAACCAGTCGCAGCGCACGTCGCGGAGAGGGAGACTCACACCGTCGATGCACGCGCGCACCACCATGGCAGCGCAGGGGTAGGAGTGTCGTCTGGCCCTCCAACCGAGTTACTCTCAGCTATGGCCGAGGAGATGGGCGAAGAGGAGCTCTCGAGCGCCCTCAACACCTTGGGTCTGGGGGCACTCCCCGAGACGCTGTGCAAGAGTGCGGAGTCTGAACTCACGGCGGCTCCAGCAGTAGCCCTGGGAAGTACCCAGCGCATGAGGGGCTTCCCAGTGAAGACACCCGAGGAGTACGAGGCAGACGCACAGGTGCCCATGGCGCCTGCGGCGGACGAGATGCAGAGGAAGGTGCAGCTCATGGCCTCCGTGATCAAGAGCCTGGGAGCAGCTTTCCGTAAGCTAGCTGCTGGACTCGTAGCAGAAGGTCGCATAACAGCTCCAAGGGGTGTGGAGACCTTGGTGGAACTGGCTGAGAACAACCAGCTCCCCATGCCGACAGCCTCAGCAGCAGACTGCCAGGACATCAGCAATGAGGATGACGACTGCCCGGGCATGGAGTCGGGCGACGACAGTGACGATGATGACGATTGCCCGGGCATGGAGTCGGGCGACGACAGTGACGATGATGACGATTGCCCGGGCATGGAGTCGGGCGACGACAGTGACGAAGAAGAGGTTCCTCTGGACGAGATGCCGGAGGACATGGTGGAGCAGCCCAGGAAGGGGAGGACGACGGTGCATGTAACCGCTGCAGCGGCCACCGTCCAGGAGAGCTACGGGGTGAGAGACTTCAGCGAGAGGGGCGAGCTGCACGCAGGGACCATGGAGGCCAAGGCGTACGAGCTATTGAAGAAGAAGATGCTCAGTGGTCTTATTACAGAGGAACAGCTCACTGCCATGGCACAGGTCCAGCCTGTATGCAAGCTCCTGAACGAGTCTTTGGCACAAGGGATGGCGCTGATGGCCTCCGGAGGCCTGCTCATGTTGTACAAAGCGCTTCTTCTGGATACGGGAGCCAACTGCAACATTATCCCTATCAGGACAGCCAACAGGTTGGGCTTGACCATCTTTGATGCAGAGACAGGGGCCAGGGTGGCTAGATGTGATGGCAGCCCTGCGGAATTCACCAAGTACTGCTACGTGGATGTGGTTCTCGCCGCGGGCACGCCGTACATGACTCTGCATCGGCTCCACGCCTTCGTCACCTACACCAACGACACTACGTGGGACTTCTTGGTGGGCACGGGACCCCTGAAGAACGCCCTCAAGTTGACCATCGACCTCTACAGAGGCATCGCCACTTCTGAGGCCGCGGTGTCACTGGGCATGAAGGAGAAGGTCACGCTGCCGTTGATCGAGTTGACGCCGCCCGTCGATGCAAGGAGCAAGCGGAACGAAGACCCGAGAGTGTGCCTGGCGACCGAGATCTTCGACGTCGATGCCACGGCAGCGCGCACTCTTGCCCCCGCTTTTGAGGATTGCGCGCTACCACCACGTGAAGCGGTGTCCCTGGACGCAAGGGGAGAAGACCGTCTGGCCCTCGCAGGGGAGAGGTGTGCGCCTGCACCTTGTGCATTCTCGCGAAACCACCCCGAGCTAATGGACAGCCTGGCGTCATGGCTAGAGGAGATGAGGCTGAGAAGGTTCAACTCGGAGGAGAGGGAGAGGCTCGAGGCGCGCTGCCAGTCCATGGTGGAGGCGGGCTTCTTGAGACCCAGCTCAATGATACAAGGCGAGCTCACTGGGCGAGTCAGCTCACACACCGAGAGCTCAACGTACGAACCTCCGGCGCCTGGCACGTCCTTAACAGACCAGATGTTGGGCATGCTACAAGCATCATCACGCGGCCAGCGGGAAGCCAATGTGGCGACCAGAGGTGAGTGGTCCAGTGCTGAAGAGCCAGATGCGAGGGGGTCCGACACGCCAGCCAGCCTGGCTACGACTCAGTCAGACCCTCGCTATCCAGACCTCACGCTGGAGCAAGAGGCCGCGAGCGAAGCTGACTTCAAGCTGGCCAGCGTACAGCCATGGGTGGGCATGGCAGTGAACCCGTGGGACTACCAAGACAAGGAGAGCAGATGGTCTCAGCAGCGCTTATACATCGACCGCACGGGCTATGCTCGTCTGTGCACACTCTGCGAAGAGGGCGATGGAGGTGATGTGGACGCAGGATTTGTGCGGGTCAAGTTCTCGCGTTGTGGAGAATACAAGACCATCCTGGAGACGGAGCTACTGTGGCCCGACTTTACGTTGGTGGACCAGAAGGTTGACAAGGAGACGAAGATACCCTCAGAGACCTGGACCACAAGGGCGAGCGGCAGGAAGGACAACGACCAGGTCCCACTCCCTGACTGTGGTGCCCATCGGGAGGCTGGAAGGTACACGATGGCGAGTGTTCAGGAGATCCTCAACACCCATCAGACGTATCCAGGGGTCGTGACGGGCAAGCTCATGTGGGACAAGGTGGCGCGCCAGTTCTGCGTACTCAGCGAGCACACTCGCGCCCAATGGGATCTCATGGAGCGCATGGTACGTCACACCATGGAAGGCGCCGCCAACATGACCCCCATGGGTAAGATGACTGGCGAGTTCCAGCTGCCTTTTTACTATGAGAAGGACCAGCGCTGGCAGTACCAGCATCTAAAGTACGTACAGCGAGTGGACATCGCTGACCTTCGAGCTCGTCTGAAGGTGAGGTACGACATGGAGGTGGCTGGTGTGGAGGGCGAGAATGTGAAGGTGGTCCCGCAGCTCACGCTGTCAGACGCAGCGGACAAGATGGGGAAGTTCTACCCGGTGACAGATGGGGAAGGAGGCAGTGGCGAGGTGTTCAGCACGAACGCTGCCGCCGTGGAGTACCTACACCTGGGGGACAACGCGAGAGTGATGCTCGGTGCATGCAAGACAGAGGAGCAAGCACAGGACGCGCTGGACACTTATGGGGCCAGAAGGAACCCTCCAGTGCGCACGTCCAAGACTCTCAGGACGTCGAGGACGGTCAGGGGGGATGAGGCAGGGCCATCTGGCTCCGCACCGCCACCATCCTCAGCCACGCTTCGTTTAAGGCATCAAACCTGGCCCAACGGCGTCTTCGACCCTGCCATGTTAGAGTACCACGCTGCAGTGTTCCAGGGCACCTACGAGCCAGAGTCGCCCACTCGCAGCGAGAACACAGCTGGGGAAGCCGACTGGCTGGATCTGGGAGGGATCTCAGAGTTCACGGCGCTGCATGGACAGACGGTCTTCCTCATCCAGTACCGTTGTTTCATGGGCGAGATCGAGTTCCAACTTGGGAAGCCCTTCGCGCAGCGAGGAAAGGGGGTGCACACGCAGCGACTCAGCAGCCAGACCCTGCACCAGTACTCCTCCTCCGCAGGAGTGGGACAAAGGGGAGAGTTTCTGCCTCTGGGTGGGCAGTCGAAATGCTGCACGGGAGGGCTCCTCGGCACCTTACAGAAACATATGGAGCATCTGGTTGATCGTACTCAACTCTTGGAGATCGCCAGAAGCCATTTGAGCGATGGCCCGCGGCAGGGCACCCTACGGGTTTTCAAGACCCGTGCCAACGCCCGGTCCAAGGCCGTGTATTACCTCTTCGAGGACAATCGCTACTACCGTGAGCGAGGACCCAGTGACATGGCGTTCACCTTGGAGTACCTCTCCTCGGGAACGCGCAAGTTCGACTGCTGTAGCTGGGAGACCTGGAACAAGGTGGCAGTGATGCACCGAGAACCATTGTCTGCGTTCACATCCTCGGTGGGCCCGGCATTGCTAGCTGAGGCACGTCGGGCAGAGGTGCAGGTGCGTCTTCGAAACGACTTCATGAGGTGCCTGGACCCAATCGAGGGAGAGGATGCAGGAAGTGAGGAGGGAGATGGCAGCATCTCGGGATACTCTTCCGACCTCGCGGCTGCTGAGGGTGTGAGCACTCACACGTGTCGCACCAGAACACCATCGCCGCAGACAGAGGATGAAGACAGCGTGGAGGTCATCAGTGAAAGACTTGTTGGACTGTCTGCCAGTTTGGCACAAGGGCAGGCCGAGGTCGCAGCAAACCACCTCACCATGGCGGCTCTCTCGGAATCGATACGGGCACGTCAGGAGATCATCAGAGAATATGAAGAACGACCTCGTGCTGCCCGCGCAACTGCGAGGATGAGCACGCTTGGGCCAGACTGCCCGGGGCTTGATGGTCGTGATGGCGCGCGAGCCACGCCCACGCCGGCACTCTACTCTGGCCGAGTTCTCGGCGGGATATCGACCAGGGGCTTGGAGTGCAACATAGCACAGAGACCTGAGCACCAGTCAATCAACGACATTCTGAGATCCCCGGCGCATTCCGTCTGCACGCAGCAGACTGAAGCCGTGCCTCCAGCTGCACAAGAGCAGGACTCCGTTTCGTACGTGCCATCAACCCCGAGCTCTACAGCACCCAGCAGCCCGGAGCGTTCCGGTGGCTTCGTTGCGCATGTCGACACTCGACCTTCAGGCCATCCTGCAGCGCGCCCGCAGAGTCCAACTGAGAGTGCCGTACAGCAGCGTTCACCACGGGCTGGTCAGCGCAGGAGGAGATCTCCGAGCCCCAGGGAAGGCGCTCATCGTCAGGACGCGGCTCGCGGTCGACATGCCGGCATTGGCGCGTCGCGTGCTCCCCAGAGACGCCAAAGTTATGATGAAATCTGGGAGGAGAGGAGAAGGGAGAGCGCACTGGGGCCTTTTCAAGGGGGCACCGGGCCGGCTGCAGCCCGGCGCGCCCGTCACTGAGAAGCAGCCCCGGCGAAAAGCCGGGCACGCAGCCCGCCAATGATAGGCGGGCGAAGCGCCCTCAGGTGTGCTTCCTGCTCGTGGGGGTGTTCGTGCGCTTGCATTGGCCGCAGCTGCCTCATTTTGCAGTAATGGCAGTATGGATGGCTATGGAGGTATTCAGATTTTTTGGTGAGGTCGTCGCCTGCTGGGCATTCCACGCTGAAGTGCCCCGCAGAGCCATGGCACGCGCATTGTGGGCCATGCGCGCAACACCACTCGAGCCATGGGCACATCAACAGGCGCCTCTGCGAGTGCTGTTGGAGCTGGCCAGGCACCTACTGCTGTTGACCAAGGGTGCTCTTGAGGTAGCTGGGCTCCATCACGCTCGGCGTGGGCTGTGGTACGTGCCATTGATACGGTTCTGCCTCGCCATGCTCGCCATGCACTTCACACACATGGTCGTCACTCTGGGGTGCGTCTTGACGGTTGGCGCCCACATTGTCCACCATGGGTTGCCATGCTCCGGCTTGATTCACAATGGTGGCACGTTCGCCACGCTGGAGACTCGGGTAGGTCGCGCGCTGGCGGTCGCCCAGCGGATCTTGGCCGCAGGGCCGGCCACGCTGGCCGCTGTTCCTCGGCGCATGCAGAAGCCGCGCTTTGCCGCCCGACTGCGGCGCCTGCAGTTCGCAGCCGCTTGCTACCAAATGGCGCACTGTGTCTATGTGATATCGGTCTTGGCGCTGGTGGTCTACGTGTCTGCGGGAGGAGGCCTGGGCCGTATGCAAGGGGGGTGGAGGATGTTGACTTGCATACTGACCCTTCACCCTCCGGTTAAACCAGTGGGTACCAGCAGAATTTTAAAACTTTTGCTGCTGCTAGCGGTGGCTGCTTGGGTGGCCGCTGTGGCCCCTGGGGAGTTTCAGGGCGTGCTGACGGTGGGATCGTGCTCGGGCTCGCCGACCAGATCTGCCAGGACCGCCTGGGAAGACCAGAGGTCTTCGCGCCAATGGGACACCGGATGGGAGGCTATGGTGGCAGAGCAGGACGAGGTGCTTCCGCACACGGTGCTGGACACGTTACAGCCAGGGGGCACGACCAGGGTCACCAAGGACGAGGCCGCGTGGCTGGACACCGAGCTCAATGCCACCTTTGGAGGACATCCCGAGTTCACCGAGGAGAATTGGGAAGAGATGCGCAGCGTGGTAAAGAGGTGCAGCTACTGCTTCGCCAACAAGCCGCAGGACATCAAAGGCTACCATGGGGGCGCGGCACATGCGACCTTCGCCATCCCTTTCAAGGACGAGACTAAGGTAGCATACCAACGACCGAGGAAATACAGCCCGGGAGAGCAGGAGATCATCGACCTGCACTGCAAGGAACTGCTGGAATATGGCTTCATCGAGCCGGCTTCTCAGCACTGCAGACACGCCAGCAACGTGGTGGTCGCGGGGAAGAAGGATCACGACACTGGACAGTGGACCTCGACGAGATTCTGCGTCGACCTCCGGAATACAAACCGGTTGTCACTGAAGGATAACACGTTACCACATCGTCCAGAAGAGCTCTACCAGCGCGTGGCCAAGGCCAAGTTCAAGACTACCCTGGACGCGACCAAGGCGTTCCACCAGATTCCCATGACTACTGAGGAGGACAGGGACAAGACGGCGTTCTGGTGGGGCAACCAGCTTTATCGTTACACATCCATGCCGTTTGGAGCAGCTGGAGCGACCGCAGCCTTCATCAGAATCATGGACTACGAGTTGCGTCACCTGCAACATTGCACGGTGGCGTACGTCGATGACGTGTGCATATACTCAGACACCGCTGAGCAGCACATCAAGGATGTGGAAGCCGTGCTTCGCACTTTGGGGGATGCAGGGATACGTCTGCATTCGGGCAAGTCGACCTTCGGGTCAGCCACGGTGGACTTCTTGGGCTACCGCATCGGCTATAACACCATTGGCGCGCAGGACATCAAGTGCAAGGCCATCCAAGAGCTGCCCAAGCCCGAGGATAAAACTGGAGTACGCTCCATCCTTGGACTCATGAACTATTACAAAGGTCTGGTGGGGGAACCCATGGGACCCAACTACTCAGAGATGGCGCGACCATTGAACGACTTGCTCAGAAAGGAAGTGTTGGATGTCAAGGAAGCTTGGGGGAACGATCAGGACCAGGCATTGCAAGCATTGAAGGATGCCCTGTGTTCGGGGAGATGTTTGAAGCCCATTGATTACAGCAAGCCCATCTTCCTCTACACAGACTGGAGCAACCATGGCATTGGCGCAGTGCTGGGGCAGAAGGACGAGGATGGCGTAGAGCACATCTGTGTGGTCATCAGCCGCTCGCTGTCGAAGACCGAGAGACAGTACGCGAGCTTCCAGGGTGAGATGCTGGCAGTGGTGTGGGCCATCCGCACATTACGACAGTACCTGCACGGGATCCACTTCACGCTGATCACCGACCATTCGCCGCTCACAACACTCATGGAGAAGGGGGACCTACAAGGTCAACACCTACGCTGGGCCATCAGCCTCCAGGAGTTTGAGTTCACGGTCCAGTACCGACCAGGTCCGAAGAATGAGAACGCGGATGTGCCATCCAGGTACCCACTGCCCAGCACCGCAGACGAGACTGGTGCCCGTTTGGATCGTGAAGGGGACCGAGCCAGGGAAGCGGGGCGTGCCGAGAGGCCAACGCGCTGCTTCACAGACATCATTTGCTTGGAAGTGACCAGGGAGACACCACTTGGTCCCGAAGTAAGCCCAGAAGCCCAGGTGGCCAACTACTGCGAGAACATGGTCAGGGAGCAGCTGGGGACCAGCGCAGTCCATCGACTGTTTGATGTGCACTACCAAGAAGAGCTGGAGTGTAACAAGGGGGTCATGTTTGACACTGACCACCCGGAAGTAGCCAGGTGCTCGGGCAGGTTGACTCGAGTCGCCTGGGATGCCCTCAGCCAGGTCCGGCCGATCAGGGGTATGCATTCCGGAGGCTCACCGGCGATATACGGCGACGAGACCATGGAGGGTGGTAAGCTCAAAGTGCCGAAGAAGATCGACACGAGAGTGATTGACAAGAGCTTCTTCCGGGAAGCCAGAGAAGAGGGCGTGGTCTGCTATGAGCCGTGTGGGGGCCTGTGTGCTGGACTAGAGATGCTCTTGCGCTGCGGAGTTAAGGTTAACAAGTACCTCTACCAGGACATCTCGAAGTCCAGCCAGACGGTAGCCAGGGCCAGGTGCATGGCGCTCAGTCGCCGTCATCCTGACTTGTTCCGTGCCGAGGCAGCCCACTTGGAGCAACTGCCCAGCAACATCGAAGACACCAGCCTCATTGACCTTGTACATGCGGGGGCATTGGGCGGAGAGCAGTGGGTCATGGTGTGTGGATATCCATGCCAGGACCTGTCACCAGCTGGCAAGCTGGCTGGTCTGGAGGGCAGGCACAGCAGACTGTTCTACCAGGCAGTGCGAGTCCTCTCCACGCTGCAACAGCTGCAGCCTCAGAGACCGCCAGCATATGTGCTAGAAAACGTTTCTCCGCTGTCACACAGGGAGAACTCGAAGATCAGGAAGGAGGTGTTTCCCATCATCAACAGCGTGGTGGGCCAGCCGGTGTCCTTTGACGCGGCGCGCGCGGGATCATACGCGCATCGTCTACGAGCATATTGGAGCAATCTGTTCCAGAATCAGCAGTTCAATCTGGTGATGGAGCGGGTGGACAGACCACCAGACAGATACGTGCGCGATATTCTGCAGCGAGGCTGGAAGCCGCGCAGGGTCGTCACAGGAGACAGGAAGCCTCACTACACCGCCAACGTTGTAGGGGAGCCTATGAGAGTATTGCCAACCATCTTGGCGACGCAAAACTCTCGTGCTTTTCGCGCGCCTCGCGCAGGCACAGTGGTGAGGAAGGGAGATGATGATGAAGTGGGGGAGACCAGAGAGGTTAACCTGGACGAGAAGGCAGTTGCCATGGGGTACAGCGCAGGTGAGCTGCGCGCGGCACATGGCATGAAAGACGAAGAATTGGCAGGAGTGCTTGGCCTTGCTATGGACCGAAGAGCAATGGAGCTATTGTATGCGATTGCCGAGGTCAGCACGACCAAACTGCCGAAGAGTGAGGAGAGTGAGGAGGAGGAACATGGCACGCTAGTTGCCATCCCTATCGCGAAATCCACCAAGGTGGCTGCCACCTCCGAGGGCACGGCTGAGCCGGTGCGAGCACAACTAGCAGAGTGGATCACCAGTTCCAGCGGCTACACCCAGCAAGTCGCGCGACGCCTCAGCCATCAGGACTGGGAAGAACGACTGCAACGCATGTGCAGCCAAGGACAGAAAGGTACACAGGGGCTAGGCACCGCCGACGCTGTTCCACGCCGCAGACAGTGGAAGATGGCCTCCATGAAGCTCGCGGGCTATGAAGCACGTCACCGGCAGGCCTTTTCAAGACCTGGAGGCAAGCCAGCAGAGACGAGCTCAGCCCCAGAGTGGGCACCAGTGACAAAGGAGAAAGAGATGAGGCTGCCTAAGCTGCCTGACACTACGAGAATGGTTGCATGCTAGCCAGCGTAACCAACCAGGAGTCACTCCGAGAAAGATACCCCGATATACACGAGGACGAGCTATGCCTCGCGTGGATCAAGACAGGAGGAAGAGTGGAGGTGCCCAAGGAGGAATATCACAGGGTAAGGAAGAGGGCAGCGCGTCACCGTTGGGACGAGCTCATGGGCGAGTTATACATGGTCACTGTCAGTGGTAAGGAGCTGCTGGTGCCCAAGCCCTGTGACAGGATTCAGTTGGTGCGTGAGTACCATGAGAGGACTGGCCATTGGGGCATCAGGCGGACATTGAACCTGTTGTGGCAACGCCATTACTGGGCAGGCATGAAACAGGATGTGCAAGCGGTGGTCACTCAGTGCCAGACTTGCCAGAGGGTGAAGACGCACTATGCACGGGAGGAGGCGAATCTCACGCCGCTGGAAATCAAGTCCTTCATGTACCGCTGGTCCCTGGATTTAGCTTGGCCTACGAAACGCACCACGAAGGCTGGGAACCAACGCGTCTTGGTCATGATTGAGCACTACACGCGATTCGTCGTGTGTGTTCCAATCCCCGATAAGGAGGCCGCCACCATCGCCAGCGCATTTCGCTATCATGTCCTATCCGTGTTTGGGGCGCCTGCAGAATGTTTGGTGGATGGGGGCTCAGAGTTTGAAGGTGAGTTCTCTGCTCTATGCAAGCAGTGTCTCATTGACCGAAGAGTGACTTCACCGAGTTCCCCAGAGAGCAATGGCTTAACTGAACGGGTGGTACGCACCCTCAAGTTTTGCTTCAAGAAGATGGCCCTCGACAAGGGCCTGGACTTCGAGTGGGATGAGATGCTCTGGTCACTCGTACTCAGCTACAACGCAGCTAGGCAGCAGTCCACTGGAGTGGCGCCATTCACCTTGCTGTTCGCTCAGGAAGCCACGGTGCCACCGGATCTTCGTGCTCGACCCGAGTTGGACTTTGGGAGGCAGGAGGAGAAGACACTGGCTGATGATCTGTTACAGCGAGCCGCCATCGTGAAGAGGCTCATGGTACATGCAGGGTGCAACCTGGAGATCGCTCAGCACCGCGACACTTTACGGTACGAGCACAGGAGGAGTGGCAGTTACGAGCCGAAGCCGCACCAGTTCAAGGCAGGCGATTTCGTATATATACGACAACAACCGCGCTCTGGCATGGAGGTAGCCACCAAGCCAGCCATCCTGAAGATAGTCAAGGTGCAAAGAGATGGAGTGGTAGTGTTGGAGGACAGCACGAAGCTGCGGGAGAAGAGCACAGTGCAAAATATTGCACCATGTCACCTACAAGTGAAAGATCAGTACGACTGCAGTGCAGCCATCCCCAGCAAGCATCTCGCGTGTGAGGCGTGCATGCGGACGGATGGGGAGGCAGCCATGTTGCTGTGTGACACCTGTAACCGTGGTTATCACACGTGGTGTCTGAATCCAGCGCTGGATGGAGTACCTGAAGGGGATTGGCAATGTCCCAAGTGCTTAGGTGGGACCGTGGTGGCAGCTGCCGCCGAGGTGAGCGCGTCAATCGTCGACAAGATGGCGGCCATGGAGCTGCAGCTGAGAGAGAAGCTGGGATCAGATGTGGTATTGTTGCCTGCAGACGTGGGTCCGCATCGTGCAGTGAGGCCGGGACGTGAAGACCCATGGCAGGCGCTGACCTCGCGGCAGATGCTCAGAAAAGAAGGGAGCATGGGGGATCTTCCTGACAGAGTGGCCTGGGGAAACCAGGAGGAGCTCAGCAGAGTGATCACAGAAGTGATGCCAGGATTCTGGCATGAGGGTCATCGTACCATCTTGAGCAGGAAGTGTGCAGAGCAGCACACTCGCGCGAGAAGTCTCCGCAAGACGTCCACAGTGCAGGCCATGAGCCCCGAGGAAGTGCAGAAGAGAGGAGATGTGACGCAATTGAGCAGAGCTCAGGTGAAGATTGCCAGTCAACTGGATTGGGGCTTAGAGTTGGTGATGACAGTTCCTCAGGAGGTCAGACGTTTGGCGCACGAGGTGACTTGGGAGAAGATCACACAGGTATGGGATCCTTGGGCTGGCACAGGTGTCATTGGCAAGGTTATGTCGCTGGAATGGCCTCACCTGAAGGTTATGAACAATGATTGGAATCCGCAGTTGAAGTGGCACGAAGCCCTTAATGCTTTACAACCGGGCAATTATCGAGCCTGGAAGGAGAAGTATGGGGTGTGTGACGCGGTGGTGACTTCACCCTGGTTCGCAGTGCTGGATATTGCGTTGCCATTGGCAGTACTGGCCAGCCGAGTGGTGGCTTGTATTCATGTGCCATCGCACTACATGACAGATATGACAGAAAGCAGGGCACAATACTTTCGTAAGCTGTGTCACGCTGGACGCTTACATGTGATTGGGCATTTGGAGCATGGACCTATTGGCAGAAGATGCATGTGGGTCATGGTGTTTCGCAACCCTTTGACAAGAGCCAGGATGTTGCGAGGAGGAGAAGCTTCTGGAGTGGGTATGTTTACCTTCAGCATGGGCAAGTTCGCAATGGATGGCGTTACGACAGAAGATGCTGAGCAAGCTCTTGTCTAATGTCTGTGCTACCAGTGGCAGCTACAGATGGGGGATGTTGAGAAAAAGAGCTTGCATAAGTTGTGAGAAAGATAAAGAGATATCAAAAATTTTGAGATTTTGTATAGTTACAGTAGCAAGCTAACTGTGCAGTCATATAAGGAAACATATGCAAAGCCGAGCTAGTGTTGTGGAGGCACTGACAATAAGTAAGACTGTCTAGTAGTAGGGCTAGAGGGTTGTGCTTTGTGTGGACGCTTCGTGCATAAGTTCGCGACAGCTGTCACAAACCACGGCTTATCGTGTACCTCGGCCGGGTTGTGACACTTGCTGTAGCAGTCTCTGTGACGAACGTATGACACGCGCAGTACGATACGCGCGAGGAGTTATGACAGTGACGAGATACGGAAATACGGATGGGTGTTACACTTGTTTGGAGATAGCGAGAATATGTAGGGCGGCATAGCAGGGTGAGCCAGACGCTCATTTTTGTTTTGCCTTCGTAACAGTGATTCCGAAAATAGCCAGGACTCGCTTAAGACCGCGAAAACAGCAGTGTTATGATATAATTCATAAGATACAGTATTCTTCTGCTTGTAAAGATATACATTTGTGGACTTGTCCTTGTGCGACTGCGTCAGAACTGTAATTAACAGTCTTTTTCATGTTGAGAAAAAGAGCTTGCATAAGTTGTGAGAAAAGATAAAGAGATATCAAAAATTTTGAGATTTTGTATAGTTACAGTAGCAAGCTAACTGTGCAGTCATATAAGGAAACATATGCAAAGCCGAGCTAGTGTTGTGGAGGCACTGACAATAAGTAAGACTGTCTAGTAGTAGGGCTAGAGGGTTGTGCTTTGTGTGGACGCTTCGTGCATAAGTTCGCGACAACGATGAAAGAGTCTGCGCTAATCTGGAAGAAGCTGACGAGGAGCCTGTGACCTTGATGCCGGAGTACAACCCTACGCCGCCACCAGTGATGTCCGACGACAGCGAGTAGGACACCATGGGCTCCGAATCAGCCTAACGACTGTGCATCTAAGCACAAGCGAGGACGCTTCTCACCTGAAGGGGGGGAGTTGTGCTAGGACAACACACGGTGTCATGCGCGGATGACTCAGCAATGTCATACATGCCAGTAGTGTCATACGCGCCTTACAGCATTAGCGCCCGAGACCCCTGTTGAGGAAGAGACCCCCCTTATACGGGAATACGCAGTACTACTGTACTGTGTAATAATGTGTCATACAGAATACTGGCACATCATACTGCATGATAATGTAGTACGAGCATATGATAGGTTGATGAGACTTGGCCATGCTGACTAGGATTACCTCAGAGAGCTGAGTGAATAAGTAATGGCCAAGGCCAAAGAAACAGTTGAGACTTCTAGAGTAAAAACAGCCGCATGGCAAAAGTCAAATATAATACCTAATTCTTACATGCAAGTATATGTAGTAAGTCTAGACATAGCAGTCCTATGTCTAAAGAGCTGACCTAGCAGTACCTAGGCAGTTGGTCATTATATGCAGTCCATATATGGCTTCCACCAGTAGTTACAGTGCCTGTGAGGAGCAGTCCTCCCACACTAGGTTTGGCTTTCGCCAACCTAATTTGGGGTTAAATTCAAACACATCATATCGTTGTCTATCGACCCATGTTCTACGTATAACTAGAATGTGACTTGGTAGCCTTGTTGAGCATGACGGCGAGGGTATTATCATAAACCCATAACGATATTGCTCACGCATGCCCACCTCAACCCTCACATATATCACGAGGATTCTGCATACATATTGGACGCCTAGCCTAGTAAATACGCTTATATGATGTGTATGAATTAGCTCACTGAGGGACTTACCTTGAGTGTGCGTGCCTTTAGTGTTACACGATGGCGTTGAGGGTGTCAAGTGCGCGAATGCCTCTCGGCGCGAGGTCACGTCGGCATATGCCCTCATACACCTGGTGATGGAATCAGCCGAGGAACTTACGGCATCGTGTATGTACGACCCAATAAATAAAAAGTACGATGTAGTTGGGGTTTATCCCAAACTAAGTTGACAAATGCCAACTTAGAATCCCACATCACGAGGTGCGTGCTGCCTATTGGCGAAGAGGGAAAGTTGCTTTACATAATATGCGCCGCTAATTCCACCTACACACTCCGTCGAACGATGCAACAACAAGACGCAAAACAAGTATCACAAGCAAAACACATGAAAATTCTAGAAAGTATCATAGCAGCCTCACAGACTGCTCGCCCTGTTAGGCGAAGGATTGTTTCTGAGGGTTGTAGGCGCCAACCTTCTTTCTTAGTGCGAGTTATTGGTCAACGGACCGCGAACGATATATTTAAGAGTGCGAACATAGTGTCACAGCAAATCGCGTGATCGATGGGCTTGGCATGAAATCTGAAATGAAGAAATGAATAAAAAAACTGGTTCGCCGGCTGTGTCTCATCGAACCTGTGATTCCGTCACATGACAGTCGCGATGACGTCTGTCATGTTCCGTGAACCTCCAGCGCATCTACCTTTACCCTTATCACAAAGAATGGGTGAACTCGAACAAACAAGTAAGTTGCATGATAAACGGATGCCCCGATATACTCGATTCGGGGTTTAGGTTTCGGCCTACGGGTGACGGTCACCCAGACTACTCTATGAAGGTGACAGGTGACAGGTGACAGATATTCACGGTGTCACTTCCAGCACGCCACATAGTGTGGGGACCCGAGCTAGGTGGCTGAAACAGGAAACGGGAACAAATGCCTAATCAGCTTCGGCATAAACGTACGTGCTAAGGAAGGCCTGTACTCATACGATCAGGGTAATCCCGAACTGCAAGCCTTTCACTGTGTAATTCTGATACACTAAAAAGCCTAAACCAAGCCCATCTTGGGGCTCACTACAAATCTAGGAACTAATATTAAGAAGCCCAGATTGCAAACTTGCATCCTGCAACATACTAGCCACCGATGAAATGCCCGGATACGTCCATGCTACTGCCACAACACCCAAAGTGGAGATGTTGTCGTTCTTGAAATTCGTTCGTGGAAGAAAATGACGGAGCCGTCGATGTCAGCTCGACAATCGATGCCAAAAGTCCGCGGAGTCATCAAAGAAATGTCCATACTGTTCATGTCGTTCACGAATGATGCCTCGGGCGGCCATGGCGGAACACCACCGACCGTGATGCCCGTGACCGGCTCGGCGCGCGGTGGCTGCAAATGCGAATAGGCAACTCACCGCGAGAAGTGGGAGGGCGACATGGCGGAGGAAGGAGGGCGGTCCTTGCGTTGGCATGGCACGGCATCCGAGCACCACCGACCCCGACGAAAACGCCTCACTCCATCCCAGGCGTCCGTGCTTAGCCAATCATGGCCAAGATATCGCAGTGACTAAATAAAGCGTGCGTGTGTGCAAACCTGTTAGATATAACACTTAGCCATTGAATATACCTAAACTCTGGAAAGCCCGCTTAGGGGTGTTATCACAATGGTTGAACTCGAACACGTAAGTTGAATAATAAACGGATACCCCGATATACTCGATTCGGAGTCTAGGTTTCGGCCTACGGGTGACGGTCATCCAGACTACTATAGGAAGGTACTGAAGGTGACAGGTGACATATTTGAAAGTCACCGTATTACTTCCAGCAAGTTGCTCATCATCAACGATAACGTGCTCGCTGTTTGCGGCCAGACGGGCTACGAAAACAGCCTCATGCTTCGACGCATTGCGTTGGCGCTTGCCAGATACAAGCGCGAGTACGAATATCAAAATGAGCGGCATGAAAATGATATAGAAGGAAGGATATTCACGATGTTCATTTGATCGCATGGCGTCATCAGGACGTTTCATGTCATTCAGCTCGCACTGATGATGCGCTACAACCGAACTTTGCTGTCCTCTACTAGCCGCCGTGCGAGGCACTCATCCGTTTTATCCATTTGGTGTCCAGACTATACAATTGTATATAAACCGTGCGGGAGGATCATTATTAACACTTCTATTAACACTTCTATTAACACTTCTATTAACACTATGCGATTATCAACAGCTACTCTCGGATCGAGGAATGGCTAACGAAGCGAGAGTGACGCGAGTGCGGCGACGCGCAAGCCACTCGCGAACCCACTTCATATTTTTTGCACAATATTTTTTGTATCGAGTCTCACGAGCAAGGCATGGTACCAGTTGTTACTGATATTCCGATATTCTGATATTCTGATGGTATCAGAATATCAGAATCAATCGCTAGTGATTTTTTCACTATCAGAATATTGGAATTAATTGATACCCTTGGAGGCTAATCAGAATCAATTGATACGATTGCCCGAACTCTCCCCGAGCATGACTCCGAATTCCGGTCCATATTTGGCCATGTTTGAGGTTCCGAATGTGTTCAAGTAGCTGAGAGGCATGACCACGCACTTCAACCACTCAGGCATTGGTGGCAAGCTGTTTAACAACTGCAAAAAACGCGATGATGCGCTTTCTGAGTCAGAATTGACTTATATTGGCAAGGTATGATCAGAATTGATTGATATTGGTAGGACAATATCATAATTGATTGATGCAATTTAAGTGATATCACAATCAATTGATACCAAAAACAAAATAATCAGAAACTATAAATACCCCTTGTCCCAACTGATAGCATGCTTTGCGGGTCATGAGTGTCTCACGGGGGCGTCATGGGGGTGGTGTCCCGTCAGGCCGTGTTACGATAATTACGGGGGTGCGGATGGGTGAGAAGGACCAAGTCTACACCCCCGCCTTGACCAAGTGATGACAGACCCGGAATATTGACAATATCGGGTCGGCAAAGCTAACCACTAGACGGTGGCGTGGCGTGCTCAATGCAATAGCGGGTATAGCGCCCCCGCTGGGAGTCGATCAGCCGAACCCGGGTTGACATGTTTAATAGGTAGGATTTAAGCTCGACCATCTAGCGCTATCCACTTTAAGACCGTCTATGCGACCGGAAGTCATAAGAAGAATAATGCGTCTTCTATATGATCTACCTGAAGAGTGTCAATATCTGATTTATAAAGAGATATTCTCTTCTGAATGTTTGAAAGAACTGGACACATATTTAATAAAGAACCGAACACCGGTCCTTTACATGAACCTGCATATTATCGAATCAGTTATGCCCCACATTTATCAATGGATGAAAGATTCCGTCATATTGCAATGACGAAAGTCAAGAATGCATTCTGTAATTATACCACATCTAATATTAGAGTGCACAATTATATATGGGACGGAACAAATGAACATACCAATGAAGAATTGCTCCCAGATTTTGTTACAATTGTCTTTTTTTAAAACTTAAGCGTGTCTAGAAATCCACTTAAACACCGTTAAGAAGTTCTTTAAGTAATCCATATAAAGACTACTTATACTTAGGGTATAAGAAAGAAGAAGAGTACAATCAACACAAATACTTTTCCTATCTTTTTATCAAAGCAACCAATCTTTCACATAATGGCTACCACGTATGCTCGTGAGACCTCTCAACAGATCATGGAACATCCAATGTTTGACAGGAAGGATGAACCCCGATTCATCGCAGGGCACATCTATGAGATGGTGATGGGGGAGACCGATGAGTCTCAGACTCTGTATGGGAGAAAGTCTTGAGTCTTCTGTTTGAGGACCAACCTGCAAATCTGGTATACGATCTTCCACAGGTGTGTCAACATCTTATCTACAAACATATATTCTTTACCGAGTGTCTGACTCCACCGATGGAAGAAGGGTATGACTTGTCGAAAGGTCCTATTAACGACCACGCAACTGAAAGAGGGGTGTATCTTAAGACCAGGGGTGGACAAGTTCTGGACACAAGGTTCTTTGCCATACCGGCTGCAGACATAAGGTTTGAAGATTTACTTCACAGGCACCAATGGTGAGAACTTGTGTGAGCCATGGTTTCCAAGTGACACAGAGGGTCAGACGCCAGGGTATTGCAGACTTATAAAAACGTATCCATTTCATTTTAGAAACTGTTAAATTATAAGAGTATCGGGGTGTAAACATTTAGGACAGTAGCCTCTTTAAAAACTTAAGTGTGTCTAGAAATCCACATAAAGACCATTAAGAAGTTCTTAAAGTAAACCATATAAAGACTACTCATTAGGGTATAAGAAACGAGAAGAGTGCGATCAACACAAATACTTTTCAGTGGTCCGAACTTTGAATCTAATGGATATCAATAACCTTTGATAGTTTCTTTTCAAAAATACTCTTCACTCCGCCTTGTCCAGTTCTGCCAGCCGGTCCAGTATCACCTGTAAGAACAGAAGCATGCCTTCTGACGCACGAAAGTGTGAACCCAAAACAGCAGAAGACAGGATGTAGAACGAACTGAACACGGCCGACTTAGGGGGACTGGCAGGCGCTGTTTTGGCGTTGAAGGAAGTTCTTCGCACCTTTTTGCTGGTCTCTTGTAGCTCACCTCCGAGAATGAATTCATCCATGATCAGATAAACCTATTCAAATCGGCCAGCAGAAATCAGGAGGGAGCACGCCTAACAAACTGCTATCGCGAGCTTCAAACCCTAGAGCGCAACAGCACTTGGCAATACTGCACCAATGAGCCGTGGAGTACACAAGTTGGTAGGTTATCCTTTGCGCTCTAGTAGATTTACCTTGTGAAAATTGAAGACAAGATCCAGCTCGCAAACGTTCTGGAAGAAGTGGTCAAGAATTTCTACAAAGAGGTGGATCGCCTCCAGATATGACAACTCGTTGTCATTCATATCCACGCACAAAGAAAAAAAGAGACCAGCATATCTGCGATAGATGATCTTATGCGTCCGGAACTGAAGAGGAAATAACCGCAAGTTAAGATAGTCAGCCAATGATAAGTGTCACCATAAGGAAACACGAACTGAGGCCACACGGGTGAAACGTTCCTGCAGTAGCTCCTCAAGTCTGCTCAAACGTCACTCGGGCGCTCGGAGAGAAGACAAAACCCTACCTCTAAGAAATTCGTCAGCTTGGGGTCCCTATTCACCACCAGGCGATGGACCTCATACTCGAGTTTGCGCTTTTCTGAATCCTCGAGAGGGACATAGTATTTGGCGAGTCGCGTTTTGCCTTGTCGATTTTGCAAATATATAAAACGAATCTGTCAAACGCAAATTCTAGTCAGCAACTACGCATTTTCCAAAGCTTTGCTTGGTGTGAAAGGGCTAAAGAGAAACGTACCATACTTGTGGCGTCAGCGAGTTTTCTCAGGTGGCCACGGTTGTAACAATAAAATATCGTGAGTTGTGAGAATTAAAAGCTCAATGATGGAGGCAAACGAACATTTACACGATGCATAAGCATGAACCAATTTCGTAGACTGATTTTTCGTGCCTATTTACTGACCCGCATCTATTCTTCAAGGTTTACAAGCGAAGGATTCAGGTGTTTTCATGCTTCTCGTTCTCTCTTCTTCAACGTTCAAGTTCATTCTTGTTCCTCAAGCTCAACTCACGATTAACGATACTACTCATACTCGATACTGATACTTGTACTGATACTTGTACTGTACAGTACTGTACTCTATAGTTTGGCTATCATTGGCTATCATTGACTAACTTTGGCTATCTGATTTGAAATTATGACAGCCCTGTCATCGGGGGTCTGCGGGGGTCTGAGGGGTGTCTAGGGGTCACAAAAATTAAATTTTGCCGATTTCATCGCCGGTGGGGGTCCCCTTCGTCGACCCCCCCAAATTTCAGTAGGTTTAGGGTTTAGGTTCTGGGTTTAGGGTTTAGGTTCGAGAAATTACGTGAGAATTACGTCAGAAATCGTAATTTAGTTCAAATGCGTAATAAAATAGGGTAATGGGTATGGGGTAATGGGCATTTCTAAAAAAAAAATTAAAATGCTATAAGTTTTTTTACAAAAATACTTTTCTTCCTTTGAAATACTTTTCTAAACAACCCATTACCCACTACCCCTTACTTTTTATATAAATAAATATATATATAAAGTTAAATAATTTTATGTTAATCTCTCATATTCCCCCATATTCCCTCATATTCCCTCATATCAAAATTTGCCGATTTAATCGACGATGGGGGGTCCCCTATGTTGACCCCCAAAAATTTCAGCAGGTTAAATCGCGGGAATAGCATCGTCTCGGTCATCTCGGTAAAAATGCGTATTTAAGAATAAACGAATAGGGTACCGGGTAGTAGGGTAACGGGCATTTTTAAAAACATTTTCTATTTCATAAAATTTATTCTACAAAAATACTTTTCTTTCTTTGAAATACTTTTTAAAACAACCCATTACCCTACTACTCATTACCTTTTATTTAAATAAATAAATGTTAATTTATGTTATTCTCTCACATTCTCTCACATTCTCTCATATCCTTTTTTTTAACTTTATATTTTTATAAATTTATATTTTTATAAAATTATATATTTATAATCGAACTGAATTCATCGCGTGCGCGTTTGACTGTCGCTCGAATAAATCAGAGCTGGCACACGAAAATCAGAGCTGGCACACGAAAATCAGAGCTGGCACGCGAATATCGACCTTGCACCCAAAAAATCGACCTGGCACCGAAAAATCGACCTGGCACCCGAAAATCGACCTGGCACCCGAAAACTCGATCCTGGCACCCCAAAAATCGACCTGGCACCTAAAATCGACTCACCCCAAAATCGACCTGGCACCCCAAAAATCGACCTGGCACCCCAAAAATCGACCTGGCACCCCAAAAATCGACCTGGCATAAGAAAATATCTTATCGTAATCATTCGACGGAAATGGATGATACCAACAATATGAATTATATATTTGTCATTTACGATAGTACCATTTACCATTTACGATGGTACCGTTTACGTTACTTCGATGACCAATAAGATTACGTCGAGTCCGTAATACACCCGTTTCATTGGCTCACGATGTCACGAAGTAACGTAAATCGTAAATGGTTCGTTCCTAAATCGTAAATCATAAATTGTACACACCTTTCAGCTAGCACGGTCGCGAAACGTGTCACCTCCACACTAATTTTAGGATGGTCTGCGGAAGCATGGTGGTTGGTAAAGCGGAGGCTTTCCGGAGGTTTGTCGGTTACTAATGCAGTGCTACAATTTGATTGGCTGAAAAACAAAAGTAACGGTCACACCTCCGGAAAACCTCCGGGAAAACCCCTGCTATACCCCTTACGGCATCGAGCACTGTATCGAGCATCGAGCAACGCCTCGAACGCGCGCTTCCCACCAATTACAAGCTCGTATTTTGTAACGGCGAGCCTGCCCGAGTCCTGAGCGCCCCCTACGCCCATCCTGAACCCAGTCCTACCGCACCCCACCCCCTAGCGCTAGGCGATGATAAGAAAATTAAATTTCTGCCGATTGTGCCGATTTGATTGACGGTAGGTAGGGGGTCTCCCCCATTGACCCCCCCACATATTTCAAGGTGTCTAGGGGTCACAAAAATTAAGATTTGCCGATTTAATCGCCGATGGGGACCCCTTCGTTGACCCCCCCAATTTCAGTATGCTTAGGGTTTAGGGTCTAGGTTTTAGGGTCTAGGGTTAAGAAATTACGTGAGAATTACGTCATGGGTCGTCGGGGGTCTGAGGGGGGTGTCTAGGGGTCACAAAAATCAAATTTTGCCGATTTCATCGCCGGTGGGGGTCCCCTTCGTCGACCCCCCCAAATTTCAGTAGGTTTGGGGTTTAGGTTATGGGTTTAGGGTTTAGGTTCGAGAAATTACGTGAGAATTACGTCAGAAATCGTAATTTAGTTCAAATGCGTATTTAATAAAATAGGCGGGTACCGGGTAGTAGGGTAATGGGCATTTGAAAAAACATTTTCTAAATCATAAAATTTATTCTACAAAAATACTTTTCTTCCTTTGATATACTTTTATAAACAACCCATTACTACGTACTCATTACCTTTTATATAAAAAGTTAAGTAATTTTATGTTAATCTCTCACATTCCCTCACACTCCCTCATATTCTCTCATATTCTCTCATATTCTCTCATATTCTCTCATATCTTTAACGAGGTCAAAACATTTTGCATATTTTTCATTTTTATGATTTTTGTAATCTATTTCCCCCCCATTTTTAACTAGGTTTTATGCCGCATTTTTGTCTAATTGAGCTTGAATTTTGTTAAGCGCCGCCTTTCTTTCATCTTCGGTATATTCTAAACTATTCAAATATTGAGTATAAGCCGTGTTTGGTTCGTGGGCTGCGACTTCCGATAATTTTACGATATCTACCTTGAATATTTTTGAATAAATGTTTTCGGTCATTTTTCGGAAGATTTGATTTCCGATTCCAAGAATTGAGGTCATTTTTTTGCCCAAAGCCGATGATGTAAATGGTCTTGGTGGTTTTGTGTTTGTCTCTAGAAGATGTTCTCGTGGATTGTTTTTATCCTTTATCGAATCATTGATATACTTTTGCACTAATGGATTTATAATGTAATCAATTTTGAAACTATTACCCGTTTTTAAATCGTGAATTCGCATATGTCCATTGTTAAAATTGTAGTAGTTTGCATTTTCATCGGTCATTTGATTATCACTTTTGACCAGTTTTACATTGTCATAATCTATTCGTGGAGTAAAGCTTAAGGACTCTTTACTCAAATCTTGTTTTGAATACATCCCGATGCTATAAAGCATAGCTATTAAATGGTCCATTGAACTCGGTTTTGACTTTCTTAATTCTAATTCTTTTTTGAAAACATTAATAAAGTCGTCGACATAATCGGTGGTATCACTTATTTTTTTATTAATCTTGCTTCCTTGTATGCTTCGTTGTAATATTTTAGCTTGTAAATCAAAAAATTTGTAACGTTCGATTCCAATAATTTTCATTAAATCCTCGTTCTTGGTATTATACAACTTGGGAGTTAATTGAACTTGTTTAATTCTTGTCGTTTCATTTTTATATGCCGTATTTAACATTTCAAGTATTTCTTCATTAGTATATTTTGTATACAACTCCGTCCATTTGGTTGCTTGTAAACTAAACACCTTGACAAAATTGTTGACAACATTTTTCCATTGCTTTTTGGTAGCTTCGGAAATGCCCTCATCCGAATCTAAAATTTCGAAAATTTCATCCCTTGATAGTACATCTTTTTGACCCGAAGGTGGTAGTGTGTTGGAAGGTGTAGTAGTGGAGGCGGTTTGTGTAGTTGTCGTATTAGATGTTTGAGTTGTCGTTTGAGCTCGTATTGGTCGTGGTCTTGGTACGGCAAATTTCAGTTTTCGTTCCTCCGCACACCTCGATAAAAAGGCTTTTTGTTCTCGTGACCAATCATACTTTTCTAGAGTATCTTCTTGTGGGCAATAATTAGGATTATTTTTAGCTCTTAATATGATTTTTTCCATATTTTGTTGAGTCTTGGTTTTATTATAATATTGTCGCATTTGAGCTCGTTTTTTTTCGTCAATTGCATATAATTTTTCTCGGATTTCTCTTGTTAAATATGGTTCCGGATAGTCGTTTTTCAAACGGTATTCTTTTTCCGCCATTCTTTTTTCCGGTGTGCTCATCTTCGCTTATCTAATACTATTTACGACTATTTTCTTTAAGTTAAAAAAAACGCAAGAAAATGTGTTTTCTTATAATGTATGAGACTTTTAGAGTTATTTTGTGGCACGTGCTCGGTATCAAATGCGTTATGTACAAAATATTCCGATTGTGAAGTTGTGTCTCTTGACATACTTAAAAAATTTAACGCTACGATTACAACTAACATCCTAGATTGGGATTACACAATCTACAAACCAAAACATTTTGATATAATATGGGCAAGCCCACCGTGCACAAGTTATTCAAAAGCACATAGAAAAGGTGTCCGAAATCTAAATTTGGCTGATGCGATGGTAAAACGAACATTGACCATTATAGAATATCTCCAACCCAACTATTGGTATATTGAAAACCCATCGGACGGTGGCTTGTTGCAACATAGAGATTTTATGCAATCATTAACACAATACAAGCATACGTGTTCATATTGCAAATACGGGTTTGGTTATCGTAAAACCACAAATATTTGGACAAATAAACAAAACCTTGAGTTGAAAATGTGTTCCAAAAAAACATCTTATTGTGATACTAAAATAAATTATGGGAAGCACATTGAAACCGCACAACGGACGCGTAGCTCAAATGCAAATATTGGTTACGGCGTTAAATGTGTAGAAAGTGCATATCGCATTCCCTATAATCTTATACTCGATTTAATGCCATAAAAGGTATTGGGTTGCGGGTAATGGGCATTTCTAAAAAAAAATTCAAAATGCTATAAGTTTTTTTACAAAAATACTTTTCTTCCTTTGAAATAGTTTTTAAAACAACCCATTACCCCATACCCCGTACTTTTTACATTATATATATATATATATATAACTTTAAGACATAACTATACTAGAGTATACTTGAAGCACTAACAACATAACAAGTATTCACTATATACACCGAATACTAACAATCTCGCTTTTGATATGGCTTCTACTTCGAATTTGTTGTACGACGCTCCCCACGACATTCAAGTAATCATTTGGAAATCCTATTTTTCAAATATTGTCTTGAAAGAATTGAAAGCACGTGCTTGTCAAGAATACACATTTATCAATAAAAAATGGTATGATGTTTTATACACCAAAAATCGTCCTCATTTATATGATTTTTATTGTTGTAATGACATTGTAATGTCTTTGAATATTAAGAAGAAAAATATAAAAATTAATATCAAAAAAGGCAATGATATTCGATATATATTTATGGTGGAATATGAGAAGAATAAGGACGCCCTACAAAGAAATTGCGAAGACAACAATTTGAGCATTAAAGGAACGATGAAAATATTAAGCAATAGATTGAAGTCTTTATAATTTGTTATTGATAATTAAAACCTAGCAAAGACTTCTTTGTTAACATATATAATTTGTCACGTTCACTTAACTCCACGGATGGCGATTCGTTGATTTCGCTTTTAGATACTTTTTTACTTTTTTTTTTGTTCTTTACAACAATTTCTTCCTCCTCACTCGATTCGCCACTTGACTCTTGTACATAAACAACTTTTTTCTTGGGCTTAATTTTTTTAATAGATTTTTTATGAATTGTCACCTCGTCCGTTTGATGGTCTTTTAATTGTTCCTCATCTATTGAATCGTTAGTATCACATTCGGGTTCGGAATCATCCTTGGTCACCGCCTTTGATATCACTTTTTGAGCTTTTTCGTGCATTTCCCTCTTTTCTATTTCATTTGCTAATTTGATGTCGGCTTTTTGTTTAGATTTTTCACGTCGAATCGCTAACGCCTTCTCTCGAGCCTTGGCAAGAATTTGTTTGTGTTCATCGGACAACGGTTCACCTTTCTTTGGCATTTAATATAAACAAAAAGAAAATAAGCCAAACTAAATTTACTTGCTTTCACTTTTGTTTTGTGGCATATATATACCACCTATACTAGATTGATTGGGATACTTTAAATGTTTAATTTGTGGATGATAACGAGGTCTATAGAACACAACCGTTTCCGCGTTAATTGGCGTTTTATTTGTCACAAGATAACTCTTATAACCTACTCCGTCCGGATATGAACCTCGCGAACTTCTTTCAAAATATCGACTTACGGAGCGGCACGGTTCTATCATCGAGGATGCCGGGCGGTGAGTGTTCATTAACATAGGATTCATAGGTCCATTGTTACCTCGGAATTTTGAAAATTCATTTAACTTATTACCACCTACAATCGGTTCATTGACGACATATTGTGGAGCTTGGAGACCGGAGCGAATTTTCATTTGGTTTTGGAATCCTTTTATGCGTAAAGACATTTCTTTTATATAATAATTGTTAATATAATAATTCGATAAATATGGCGTCATTTCACACCAAGACTTTTACAAAATATGACGACTATGCTACTCCTAAGTCCGCTTTTGAAAATATCAAACAATTTATTCCGAAAGAAAAAATCTTATATGAACCGTTTTATTGTGATGGAATTGCGGGCGAATACCTACAAGAGATTGGTTGCCAAAAGGTTATACACAAACCAACTCTAGATTTTTTCATAGATAGTGAAACATTAGATTATGATTTCATATTGTCAAACATCCCATATTCCCAAAAAAAAGAAGTATTGACGCATTTAAAGAAAATTGGCAAACCGTTTATGTTGTTGTGTCCGATATCAATGCTCAACACAAACTATTTGCGCGAATTATTTGCAAATGACATCCAATTAATAATACCTAGGAAACGAATTCAATTTTACAAAATTGTAAATAAAGAAAGAACTTTCCCGGGAAAATGTAATTTTGAAACGGCGTGGTTTTGTTATAAAATGAAATTACCTCGAGACTTAAATTTCCTCTCTTAAAAATTTATTTTCTATTTCTCCAATATTCCCTTCCATAAGAAACATATATCTCGCGGTCTTGTTTTACATTTCGATTTAATACTATGTTCCCTACATTGTTGATTCTTGCATTATTCTTACATCCCATTTTTCTAGCATCTAGAGGCGTACAACTATTGTATTTGCCCGCGACCGAATTGGTTTTTGCGGCATCAAAATATGCATTTGGATTGTTGCTCCAAATATGAGTCCTATCCTTCACACTCGGAAATTTGGCGTTCATTTGTTGTAACGTCATTTTGTCGGTTCCAATAGTGTATCTTCCAACCATCGTGCCTTTCTTTAAATTGCTCTTGGCATATACACCTTGACCCGAGTTAGGTATTTGGCTATCGCCGACTACAACTTGCTTGTGTACATAACATAATGGACTCCATTTGCAAGTCATATTCTTACATCGATGCCCGGATTTGGTCATAGCCGTACATCTTTCACAAGGAGTTTTCATATATATTTACTATTAACTTTCCATTTTTAAATTGGCATTCGGTACTATTAGCTCATTAAAGCATTTCCGATACTTCTTATTTGAATCTTTGGGGTTCAAGTCTATAAGCAAAAAACAATATTTTTCTTTGGTAGCATAATCATATACTTCCATAAATTCTTCAAGAGGTATCTCTCCCGAAACACTTTTATATACGTTTTCCATCTCTTTCTCGTCATATATTTTGAACAAACATAATGCCGTTGCATTGTTTCTTACGGCACGAGGTAAACCAAATTGGGCGCTTGAAAAGTTTTGGACGCAAATCAACAAACTCAAGCCTAGAGCACCTCCCATATTTTTTGAGAACATTCCGCAATGTCTATGCCGTACACACATATTTATAAATTTTCGGTTACCAAACAACCGAGTGCTTTGTGCATCATCAACGAATGCTATGATTCTCGGTTGATGATGATACTTATATGTCGGTGGTTGATAATTGTTTGAAGCAAATTTTAACAAGTATTCTGGTGGGATATCGAGTATACTTACCGAATCGCTATGTATCATTTTCATAACTTGCTTGTAAATTTCCAATTCTTTTAAATAGTTTTCATAACCTTCCGCTTCATTGTCCATAATTTCTAATACATTATCAATGGTTTTTGGGTCGTCCGGGTCGAACACATCTTCATCCTCTATATCTAGGTCTTCCATTAGTGATTTATTGGATGAGAATGTTGAGCTTATGCACAATATACGGTCGCAATTGTCATCTTGTTTAAGCATTCGTAAATAGTTACACGCCGAGGTCGATTTGGCTGAACCACGACGACCTACCAATAAAATGTTGAATGGTTGTTTCAATAGGTTTTCGCCCGTTTCGTATTGAAATGCACTAGCTTTGGGCGGTTGAATTTTAAGTTTTGTATCATTCAATTTAATTGTTTTCATTAATATAATACTATTTAAAAAATGAATTGCATTGCCGACATTCCCGAAAAGTGCTTCACCTACCGGCAAAAGGAACTTATGTGCGACTATTTTAAACATTATAAGGAACTACATCCACATCTCCCCCATTCGATTCTAGTATACACAATTAAAGCATATATGGTAAATCCCGACAAATTCCAAAATTGGTACGATAATAAATCCTTGGTAAAACCGAAACCACGTGAAACTCAAGAAGATTATTACAAGTATGCCAAAATGAGTGAACAAGAGCTAAGCGATTATGTTAAAAATAATGTAACCATATAGTAACGATGAATGTCTCGAAATTCTCAAAAATGTTATACTTTAATAGCGAACAAAATAGTTTACTCGATTCACGACTGGGTCAATATAATATTCCGAGTCAATTGCTTTCATATAAGACGACGGACCAATTGCAACTCACCGTTAATGATTTTTACATTGAAAAGACATTTTATGATATAAATCAAACGAACAATACATTTTTTTTGGGAGACAAAACAGCTAATGCCAACAAGTTGTTTAAAATTGAAATCAACCCCCAAAATTTTCCTTTTCCTAAAACATTTGACGACGCACAAATTTTGGCGGCTATAGGTGATGCTATAAATAATCAACTAGGACCCGCCGGTTCCGCCGTGACGGTGACGGCTAGTGTAGCAACACAAGCCGATGCAAACCTCAAATTAATTGTGTTGGAATTCGACAATGATTTGGAAGATAAGTTTGATTTTTACTCCTTCGCAACCAAAAGCATAGCGAGGTGTAGCGGAACTTTGTTAAATGCAATAAGCCCATTTGCATCAACGGTAAACGATGCACTCAACAACGATTCGAGCGAACTTTTAGGGGGCAATCCGGTTCGGGAGCGAGATTTGGTAGGCAAATCTGAATTGAGCCAATTAGAACCGATGTTTCAAAAGACATCATCAAAGACTATGCAAAGCTACTTTCCATTTACATCGAACACAATTCGAGAGTTATATCTCCGCACACAATCGTTAGTTTCAAGCTCGGCTTTAGAGGTTGTTAATCTAAGTCAAGCTAGTGACGACCAAGTCGGTGAGATGATATCTAGTGATATATTATTTAAAATTGCTATCGACGACTTATCTAAGCCATCATTTTCATATATAGATGCCAACAACAATTATAGCGTTATCATAAGTCCAAGTCTATTGTCACAAATAAACTTTGCATTAACGGACTCACGTGGAAGACTAATGTTTCAAATTTCAAAAGACAATGGTCGGACGCCGTCGTCTCTTATTAGCCAAGCTCGCTCAGGAAATGTATATTTCAGTTTTTCATTAAAAGTTGAAGTTATAAGCAATGATTCGCAATAAATTTATCTGTATTATATATTATTATAAAGAAATGTTAGACAGCTATTATCCCGAATCTTTAAGTTATGCGACGACTCAAATGACAGATTTTAGCCAGAATCAATTTGAATTATTGACATCAAACTCGACCGTTGTGAATGGTGGAGGAGGTTCTTTGGAGATAAATTTACCTATAAATAGTTTTATCGACACGCGCAAATTTGCTATAAGATTCTTTGCCAAAACCAATCGTGCATTTACGTACGATAGTGGAGGAGGTGCATTGAAAACGTGTCATTCATTTTTGCCGGAAATATTCAACCTATTCTCTAGATATGAGGTAAGTATAAATGGTGTTATTGTAAATCAATCTGTGGCTCAGGCAAGCGATATTCAAGAGGTAAAACATTTAGTAAGTGACCATTTAGAAAATGAAATAACATATAGAAGCGTGTTATCGAATTGTGGCTCGGAAGGTATACAATTGACTAATGGATTGATAACGGGTTCACTAGACGAAGATAATCAAGCCGGTGACTTCGAAGGGCGAGAATTTATTTTGAACAATCTACTAGGATTTCTCGGCACTTGTGAGCCGTCCATAATTGATTCAAGCACTCTTGGTGCTATACGAATTAGGCTGTTTACCGACAATGCAGTGACGTGTTTGTTATATGGCGAACAAGGTAAAGCCGCCGGGGTATTTACTACTAAAGCAGCTGCTGCTCAAACATTTGCTCAAAATGCAAGCTTTACGTTATCTCAAGTTTCTGCATCAATCACTACATTATCCTTTTCAAGTGGAGTTGTGGAACAAAATATAGAGGAATTGATTTCAAAAGGAGCATTGACAATCATCTTTGAAAATTATGCGACATTTTTCCAAAGCGATTCGACCAATAATAAAAATGTACGATTTGCACTATCGGTCAATTGTTGGAATAAAGCTTATGCCATAACCCGTCCTTTAAATTATCGAACCGTAAACGAAACCGGGATTGCACAATATACTAATCGTCTCGGACGTCTTTATCAATTGCCATCTAAAATGTATGGCGGTAATAGAGTTTTTCGTTACTCTTGGAGCGTAAACAACGTGTTGACCCCTGCATTTCCTAATTCGCCTTTACAAGCCTATATGAATATCACTCATTCACAAGGTGACCAATATTCAATGATGGGTTCAAATCATATGCAATCGAGAACTGATTATTTCAACAATTCTTTTATATTGCCTTTAAATTTGTGTTTGGATAATGAACCGCGCCGATTGAGTGGATACTCAAGTTTAGGCACTAATAGTAGTTGCTATTTACAATGTACGGCTAGCGACAATGCATCGGCTGCCGGTGTAGCATTTGACTCTGGCAATGCGGCTACGGGTGGACCCAATGAAACTATGATTATATGTATGTTCACTTCTAAATTAATGGTATCAGCCGGACGAGTTATTTCGGTCGAATTATGATGACATTATTTATACATAGCAAGGAGTTGTTAATATAGGGTCTTCCACTAATTTCCGATGGTCATACAATTTAAACCATATGACTACATATCGTGTACCTTCAAAATTGTCCATTATCACTTCGTGGGGTAATCTTCCATCTACCTTTAACACTTTGTTTCGATTGTAAAAGTCACCGATGATTTGGTCATTTGAGTCGTAACACCTTAATGGCGCGCCTTTAAAATCTCCGAGCGCCATTGCATATTGAAAACTTATATCTTCTTTATCGACGTGTTTTTTCACATACGTGCCGGGTTCCATTTTTGCATAATTGACAACGTACTCGCCTTCCGAAAAATCTTTATCAATGATACTTATCAATTCCTTCGAAACCGCCCATAATGCTTGCTTCCATTTAGGAAGTTTTCTATCTTCGACTTTACTCACACAAACACCTTTGCCTTTCTTATGAGGCATATTGTGAGGTGTTTGCATACCGCCACCACCCAATGCTCCGGTGGTGTTTCCAAGCATAAATGACCAATTTAGGTTGAAGCGAATCTTTTTTGTTTTGTCTCGATATTGTTTATTCAATTTTACATTGCTCAACATACTTTCAATTTCACTCATCAAGTTTTGTACATATGGTAAATTCGTAATTTTTTGTGCCGTAGGCTTTATCACTTGAAAAGTGGAGTATTCCTTATGTGACCCGCATTGCCAATGATTGTCGTTTGTTTCGTCATAAAATGCATAAGTATAATGCCAAGAGTATAAATGATTATCTTCGGTAATCTCCCAAGTTTCCCATCACTTGGCTCATCAGTCCAAAAAATATGCTTCTTATTTTCGTGAGCACTCAAATACATTTTGTCTTCTTTTCTCTTTACATAAACATACAAGTTATCGCATCTTTCAATTTCCACATCAATGGTCTTATTACCCCAATTGAGCATCGCGGAGTAAGACATATTTGTGAAAGTAAGTAGAAGTAAGTAAAGTATGTATGTATGTACTTGAGTATGTTGTAAATGATTCAAGTATACCTTATAGAGTTTATGTCTTAAAGTTAAAAATTTTAGGATAGATTGGGTAATGGGTATGTGGTAATGGGTTGTTTATAAAAGTATATCAAAGAAAGAATATCATTTTGTATATTTATTTTTAATTATTTGAAAATGTTTTTAAAAAGTACCAATTACTCGGAACCCGGTACCATAACTTCACGTGTGTTGCTTTATTGAACATATATGCTATGAACGAACGCATTTAAAGCTTCGGTCACTTATAACACTAATCTGGTAGCGCGATGCCTACATCCGAAGCACAAAAACAAGCAGCCAAACGATATAGAGAAAAGAATCGGGAAAGGTATAATGCGTCACAAAAAAAATATAATGCATCTTGGTATGACCGTAATCGTCTTCTGCATTGTGAAAAAGTTAAGAGGTCATATCACCAAAAGAAAATAAAAAATGCTGATAATATATATGCTATTAAAATTTAACTTAAAGAGAAACCGTATTCATAGTATATAGAAACAATGAATTATGATAAATGCCCCGAGCAAATTACTTTAAGTGAGACCTATTTTAAGTATGAGGTTATGGAACTTTTACTTAAAGTAGATGTAAATTCCAAAGGTTATGATATAAAGAAAATGATGTGGCGCGAGGAACAAACCAAATTGAAGAAGATGCATAAGTTTATGAGTAAAAAGACACATATGAACACCATAACTTACAAAAAAGCACCATACAATTTAGGTAGATATTACCCGGTGAGTGATAAGTATAATACTTGTTGTTTCCAAAATCAATATAATGTTATCCGCCGACTTGTTATGGACGGAAACTACATTTCATTTGATTTAGAAAATGCGCATCCAACAATCATATCTCAATTGTGTGAGAAGTATAACATTGAATGCTCGGCAATAAACGATTACATTGTAAATAGAGAAAGTATATTTTACAACATTCAACAAAGTTATAATGTGAGTAGAGCTAATGCAAAACACTTGATGTTGATATTGACATTTGGAGGCTCATTTCAAACTTGGTTAAATGAACTTAAACTTCCTAAACATCAATATATAGATTGTATAAAACAATATGAAGACCAAATAAAAAATATACTTACAAATGATGCCCTTGAGCACTTTCCAAAATTTGCAAAAGCCGTACAAGTAGCTTGTGAAGTAAAAAATAAGACAAAAGAAATGGCAAAATTTAGGAGTGCATTGGGGTTGTATATTCAAGAAATAGAGAGTCGGATGATGATGTGTATATATGACTATTTGGTGACGAATACTAAAATGAAGCCTGCGGCACTAATCCACGACGAGATTTTGGTATATAAAGACGATAATGTCGACATTGACAAAGTAATAAGCGAGTTGAAAGTATGTATAAAAGCACACACGTGTTTTGAAATGCAATTGAAATGTCAAGCAACTTCCGCAACGGATGAAGATTGTCGATGGCTTGAATCCCACCAACCTTTCATCGATGACATAGATGAACGACGTAGTGACCAAGTACATTGTGACCTAATACTCGAACAATTTCAAGACCAAATTTTTATCACACCATTGGGGTTAATGATATATGACGAAGAAGACGGTAGGTGGACGCTTGATAAACATACCGGAATATCCAAGTACACTAGATATCAGAAAGTCCCGTACTCGTGTGGATAAACTGTCTAAGATAAATAAACCCTAAGCTAGATATACCCGGAACGGTCTCGAACGGTCTCGGAGTCTAGCCTACCTGTGACACAGCGTGTGTCACAGTACGAACCTACAGATCAGTCAGTAGTCCAGTGTTGGTCCTAGGGATCTGTCATAGGGGCCTGACCGGGACTCCCAGTCAGGGCTGCCTATACAGATTTCAGCACACCACCCCAACACTGTGGGTGGTGACTGGCTAGGAGAGTCAGAAAATGTAAGGCTGTTAGTGTTAGGGCAGAAGCTAGGTGACAAGTCTAACTGCCAATCCAACTGTGCTATTCTGATACATAAATTGGAAACCTCTAGGTAGCACGCGAACAAAAGCATACGGGCAATTAAGGCACCGCTAAACAAGTGAAAAGAACCGTGCTAGCAAGTCAGTTTGAAGATTATAAAGGTGTCAAAGCAAAACATAAACCAGATTGAAGAAGTCTTTGAGGTCACGGAAGTTCTGCACACCACCATGTCGGTGTGCCTCCAGAGTGAGCAAGAAGTCAATCGACAGTACCAAAGTAGTCAGCGGTGGCCTCACGGAAGTCCATCCCATAATAGGAAGTGAAGTAACCAGCTCCATAATAGTGCTCCGCATCAAGAGGACCGCTCTCATGTAAGGCCATGCCGTAGTAAAATGCCATGTCAATACCCAAATCCGCTTGAGCCAAATCCTGAAATGCTAAAAAGCTCAAAGTGTCAGGAGGCTCGGGCGGCTGAAGCTGTGGCACATCGTCAGGCAATAGGAGACCCTGAGCCGTCATCACCGGATCAAGAAAATCATTCGTAGAGAAAAATGACGGAGCCTCCCAATCGAGATCACCACCAGGCGAAGGCACCTCCGTAGCCGGTGCACATGCCGACACAGCAGAAGCCGTGGAAGCTGAGACAGATACACCTGCAAAAGAAATGCACAACAGAGATAGCACCGCGAGAGCGCCGATCGCCGGCGTGCCAAAGCCGAAAGGCGGCACACCGCATCCGATAGCACCGGACGGAGCCCGCGGCTTCACCGCGAAAGTACCGTCGGCGTAATCCTCGTAGTCGTCCGTGTCATAGCCCGTCAGGTCAGACGGGTGGACGGCGGCGTGATTCACCGTCTGCACGAAGCCTCCGAACTCACCGCATGTCGCCTCTGCGGTGGTCACCCGCGCCGATTGAACTGGCGCGGGCCGTACATCCTTCGCCTGCGAAACAGGCATAGCAGGGGCCGGCACGGCGGACGCCGATGCCGCCGCACCACCTGCCGGAACCTGCCCCTCCGGTGTGATCCCCGCCGCAGCGGCAGGGCCACACACCAGAGCCGATGCATGCTCCTCAACCGCACTCCCAGGAACAAAGGATGCGTGAGTATAATGTACCTGCTCTTGGGCGGCCTGAACCTCAGAGGTGAGGGCATCAAGCCGCCGCAAGATGTCCTCGTCGTCGGTCCCGCCAGAAGGCGGAGGCGGTACGCTGAATCCGTAGGCCGACACGTCGATGCCGCCAATCCCGCCCGCGGAAAGCACAGCGGGGGGACCATAAGCCGAAGCCGCACGGGCGAAGGCCTCCGGTCCATCATCCGCAGCCTCCTGGAAAACCTGTACAAGTGCCAGGGTGTGAAGACCCTCCGCATCCTCCTCCTCAATAGGAATGCAGAAGGCCGCTGCCGTGGCCGACGAATGCTGGCGCCCACCAAGAGGGCAGTCGCGGTACGCGTGATAGGCGTCCCCTTTGCCCGCCTTGCGGCAACGGTGGCAAAGGGGCTTGGCCTTCATGCTGTCCCTGTCGAACCCCACAGACGGTGCCGGGTGCACACCCACTCGATGGCCTCGTGGATGCTGCTTACCGCGCGGCTGCGGCTGCTGCTGTCGCTGAGCCGCGCCCGCACGATTGCCCTGCACAAGCGCCTTCAAGGCGGCGATTTCGTCGAGAAGGACCGCGTACTCAGAAGACGTGATAAGGGCGGAGGGCCTACCGCCCGCCCCCAGTGTCTGCTTCTCACGCACTGCCGCCCCATCATCCGACTGCGCCCAGGCCTGAAAGATGGCCACGACGAGCGCCTGGAGCGAGCGGAGAGTGACCCCGCTAAGGTCACTCGCAAGCGGGTACCGCACCTTCACCGCCGCGTAGAACACGGGGTCGAGGCGGTTGTAGAGGGACAACTTACGGGTCTCGTCGGTGGGCTGCCAGTCAGGAGCGCGGTTATCCCGCACCAGACGTTGCTCACGAGCCAAGATTGGCTGCGGGTCAACGCCTGCGGGATAACGAAGCGCCGCATGCTCCTGCTGGTGGCTCTCGCGAAGGACTGTCGGCACGCTCCCCTTGATGATGTCGATGAGGGCACGACGTCCATCTCGGTCAGCCGAAGAGTCCGTACCCCGAAGCCAGGTGTCGGCCACAGAGTTGCGCTCCACGACGAGGGCCAAGACGTCATAGAGTAGTCCATTAACCTTCTCGATAACCAAAGAGGTGGGGTCGTCGAGGTCAAAGGGGGCCAAGTCCAGTCCAGCGGACTCAAACTCGGTCCGAAGCTGCACCACCAACTCGGAGAGACGGTCGGTGTCGTCGGTACCACGATAATGATGTTTCTTGGAACCAAGGATATCCTCGCGGATACCCTTGGCCCAAGCCCGATGTAGTCTCCCCTTGTAGACCACGTCGACCGCAGCGTGTTGGTCAACGAGATTCTTCCGCAACGCGACAGCGGCGTCGGAGTTGCTGGAAGGATTAGGGGGCACCACAGGCGGGGTGCTAGCGGTTGGGGTGTCCCGAACCGCATCTATAAGCCGTATAGAGGCGTCCAAGTCGGAGTCTTTCAATAGGCGTTTACGAGCTCGTGTAGATGTCGCCATTCTTCTGAAAGCCAGAGAAAAGATGATGCGCGGTAGCACGCTTGGGCGTTGTGGCGGAAATGGAGGGATGACGCAACGGCAGAACGTGCGGAACGGCGAAAAGAGCGTGGGGCACTTGCAAATGTCGATGTGGTCGAAGGCGTCCGGAGCACCAGCCCAAAATACGTAAACCAGCGGGATCAGGGCAGGTAAAACAACGTAAATGAACATTGCCACAACCGAGCAATAGCAACGCGCGGTGCCCATGACTCGCAGCCGCAAGAGACGTCTACCGTAAAATCATGTCCAAATCCTAGTCGCACCCAAACGCGCAAGTGCGCACCACCTCTTCAAGCGGCTGCTTAGCCAATCATGGCCAAGATAGCAAGTGGAATGAAAACGTGGATGGGGCCACGACCTACCGGAATATCCAAGTACACTAGATATCAGAAACTCCCGTACTCGTGTGGATAAACTGTCTAAGATAAAATAAACCCTAAGCTAGATATACCCGGAACGGTCTCGGACGGTCTCGGTGTCTAGCCTACCTGTGACACAGCGTGTGTCACAGTACGAACCTACAGATCAGTCAGTAGTCCAGTGTTGGTCCTAGGGATCTGTCATAGGGGCCTGCACCGGGACTCCCAGTCAGGGCTGCCTATACAGATTTCAGCAAAACATAAAGGGAAAGGTTTGCATCTAAAAATCATTGAGCGCAACTACACCAAAATATTTATAAATGTTAGTTCCAAAGATGAATCAAAGTCTTTTATGAGTTTGTATGAACCCGCATACAAGCTAGTCTCTCAAAAAGCACCCGTGCTGATAGAGTTTGACGTGTCGAAAAGTAAAGGGTACCTTCTTTTCGATAATGGTGTGTTGGATTTGAAAAACTTTGAATTATTGAAGAAGCATCCAAGCTATAACTTTATCAACAAAATACATCGGGACTATAATGTTTCGGAAGATTACTCCGAATTGAAATCTGAGGTGATTAGGAGATTGTTTGATAACCCAATTACCAACATTGAAAAACGAGATTATGTGCTAGAGCAATTAGCAAGGGGGATGGCGGGTGAAATATGTGATAGACAATTTATGTTTTTGATAGGTGACACGGCTTGCGGAAAAGGGAAATTGACTTCATTGTTAAAACGTGCATTTGAAGAATTCCAATATGAATTTGATGGAGAAAATTTAAAAGCCAAAAAGTACAAATCCGATATGGAAAATGAACGAAAATGGACTTGGGCGGTTGAGCTGTGGCATAGACGTTTTGCAATAAGTAATGAATGTGACATAGGTGTTGAACCGACAAAAAATAATTTTGGCGAACACAAAATGAGAATTGAAAAGTTGTCCGCAACCATCTTGAAAAAGTTTTGCAGTGGCGGGAACGAAACATTACCGATGCGAGAGTTGTATCAAAACGCCACCAATGTCAAAATACAAGCATATATGCTTTGTCTATCCAACGATACACCCGAGGTTGAAGGGGTCGATAGAGCATACACGGATAGAGCAAATTATGTTCAATGTGATAGAACATCTAGCGATAGCATTATGGAACCAAACGATGCTTACTTTGTGAGAGATGATAGCATTGATAATTTCGTAAACCAAGTAAATGTAGCGGATGCATTTATTAGTATATTGTGCGACTATTATCGAAAAAGTATTATCAATGGTCGAACTCCCAAACCTGAATTTGTCAAATCTGAAGTAGCGGAAAGAACGGGTTCTAATAGAGGTGGATTTGAATGGATTGGGGCTAATTATGAGATTTACAAAAGTAAAGACATTCTAAAAGACTTCAAAGGTGTAATGACAAAAGAAGGAATATATAGATTTGATTGGAAAAAAGTTGGTGATTGGTATGTTATTATTGAAAACGTACACGATTGGTTTATAAAAGATGGAAATTTAATGACCGCAACCGAATTTGGCAAGCTTTTAACAAAACATCATATATATCCCGCTCAACGAAAAATCAATGGTAGGACTAAACGTGTACGTGTTGGGATGCGCAAACCTCAAAGACACTCCGATGATGATGAATCGGATGCTTAATATACAATTGTTAAACATAAATATATATACATATAATATACATAAAAGGTATTGGGTACGTGGTAATGGGTTGTTTTAAAAAGTATTTCAAAGGAAGAAAAGTATTTTTGTAGAATAAATTTTATGAAATAGAAAATGTTTTTAAAAATGCCCATTACTAGCTACCCGCTACTATAATAGAATTCAAACAAAATAATTGAAATCTGGTCTTACCCAAATTGATACACCTTCACCCGCTCCTGCAACTTTTGATTCCATTGCTGTACCAATAATCGAATCTCCCGCATTAATCTGAGCGCTAATAATCTCACCATTTACTATGCATTTAACACGTTGCCCTTTAACGTAGGTGTTGTCCGCAGCAGTTGCATTTCTGCAAGTAGTAAACCCACGACCTATTAAAACGAAACAACTCTGAGTTGCAGCACTATCTTGAATGCAAACTCCAACGGGTGTACAATTCTGATTACTTTGAGTGTATGAGTTATTGAACGGTTGAACTCCATTCACGTTCGAGATACCGTCATCATCGAACATAACAATCGTTGAAGCTGTGATTGTATTGGATGTCGTATTGACAAATGTAAAGACATCTCCGGTGAATCGTAGCGGGTTGGCTGGAAGGGTGGTATGAGCGTACGCTTTCGTAATGAGTGTCAAAGGTACGCCTGATAGTGTGAGTGAGGCGGTTGAACTTGGGTAAGCATAATTTAGCGAGTTACTTAAAAAGATACCCGCTGCATCTAGGTCTCCACTAAGATTTATGTTTGAAGCGGTGTCCCCGTTTGCGACCACTTGTGCGAGCGTACCTATGGAGCCTTGAAGTACTGAGCCACTTCTAACTTCATTTGATGCTGAATCATAATACAATTGCAAACTTTCTGAACCCACATCTGGACTAGCCCTAATAGGTCGAATATAAAAACTACTTGCGACACCGGCATTTAATTCTACCCCGCTCGCGTTCAAAACGATTGTGTTATCTGTGTTTACCGCACTTTGAGTAGAGTTTTGTCCTGCCAAAGCACCTATGTTTATGGAACTTTCACCGGCTGTATATTCACCTGCATATTTTCCAATGTTCACTGCTGCATCTTTGCAGTTAACCTGACCGCAATCGTCGCCAATAGACACGACATAGTCACCACAATTACTATTGCACGAACCGGAACCAATTGCAATCGTGTCATTACTTGTTGTATTGTTAATGGACAATGCATTCCTACCTATAGCAATAGAACGGTCTCCAATGTGGTCAGCGTTTGTATACCCTTGAGTTTGTTCTCCGATTGATACTTTACCAAAACCACCAGAACCACTTTCAATTCTAAGATTATTTCCACTGAGTTTCTCTTGATTGACAATCATTGTACCGGTACCTGTGTATGAAACATCGGCAACACTAGTTGTAGCCCCTCTAGTGGTCACATCTTGAAGTGTAGATGCATCAGGTTGAACTGGAAGATTTGTTAATCCTGACCCATCACCCACAAATGCAGAAGCACTAATACTATTTGTGGTACTGCTTCCTTGGTCAGTTACTGATTGTAGATTCTGGTTTGCACCTGAAGGTAGATTGGTCAACAATGACCCATCCCCTCGATATTTGCCTGAAGTTAATGTGATGTCACCCGTATTGAGAACTAATGGACCGTCGTTTATCAATACCCCACTGCCTAACGGCTCAATATTAATAACCGTTTGGAGGCAAGAGATTTCATTCAACCCTGTTTCGCCGATTTTAACTCTTGTTTGTTCGACCGGGTCTAACGACTTAATCTCGAAAGAGCTGTCAAGGTCATCAAGTCCTGCTGAAAATCGTGATTTGGAGACTGGATTGTTTAATACAAAATCATTGAATTTTATCGAGGTGTGAACTTTCAATGAGCCATCTGTCAATAAAGACATTTGTTCACGCTCGAGTGTTGGGTCTTGTGTGTCAATCCACTTAATATCGTTCTGGTATCGAATATCGCTACCGATGTGCATCGTTTGAAGCGGATTATCAATCGAGCCTATAGTTTGACATTCGACCGTATTTACCACTAATGGGTCACTTACACTTACAATAGGTTTTCCATCTTTCATTAAGGTGTCCACGCTCAAATTCTTTATGAATGCATTTTCGCCTAAAGAGAAAGTCGACATTGTTATATATTATAAACTTAAGATTTTTTATATCGGGCTAAGTCTTTTTGTATTTCACAGTCCAATTACCACCACCGGGTGTGTCTTCTTCTATATAAAACTGTCCAACGGCTGCGGCAGCTTCAAGCGGCATACTAGCTGGATTTACAAACAAGCCTTGCCCTATATTCAGATTTTTTGCAATACTGCAACTACCCGATGTTCGTAAAGGATTTAGACTGGCTGCTACGTATTTTCTAGTCGCATCGTTGTCATCATAATCATTCTCGGCTACAAATTGTTGAAAAAAGCATCTACCGTCTGCTCTTATTATCATATCATTGTCACCTTTAATAGAAGCGGCTCCATTTGCTACATTTTTATACGTCAAAATTATTGCATCCGCTATTGTTCCGGCTGGTAAATCAAATTTTAGAGCTGGTTTTCCGGGGTCATTATCCACATTTAACAATAAACCTGAATTTGTGTTTACTTTCAACGTTTCGCCACTAATAATAACATCGTTAGGATTACTTACAGCATCTCCACTTTGCAATGCAATCCCTGCATTTCCATTTCCCCTAGTATTTATTAACGTGTATACATTTACCGAAGAATCACTTAGTAATCCTGTAGCATTTTGAAATTTTATATCCCCCTCTTTGACGGTTACATTTCCATTTGTTCTTTCAATGTCACTTGTCGTACCGGACACAATTGTCCACAAACTAGTTCCTCCGCCACCCGTAGGAGGTGGACCACCATTGAACGTTGTGCATTGCAGATTTTTGCAGATAAGTTCGTCACTAACAACCGCCGTACTTCCAAGTGAAAAGGCTGACATCTATAATTATTATAATATATTAAATATATAATATATGCATTCATCAAACCATATTAGGAATTTGCTCCATTTGTCGTGTTCGAGGTATATTTGTTTTTTGCCGTTGCGAATTTTTTGCAGGTATTGGCGTTTTTGACGAATCCACAAATTTGACGCCGTGTACATAAATTACGTTATCGTCAAATTCATCTTTACGAATTCCTTGCTTTTGGTAATCATAATTTGAATGCCAATGTCTATCCTCAAATGCTCGTTGCCTCTTTTTGTCTTTGTTGCGTGGAATGTAAAACAACCAATTTGCAAAACCTTGAAGCTCATCGGGCGCATTCTTCGATGTATACCTAAAATCTGGGTCTATATTTGCTAAGATATCGGGATTCAAATCTTCCGAGACACGATTTGCATAATCTTGCGGACCTTCATTTTCTTTGGCTGAATAGTAGGCATCATACACCGCTAATCCATAAAGACCCGCATCTAAGGATTTTGATGCGATTCTTGCCAAGCCGAGGCGAGCTCTTAACGGCGATACCCTTTCCGATTCTATCTTTTTGGGAGTATAGAATTGGTTGATATCGTGTAGTTTGCTTATTTCACTTTTCGTGCTTGGTTTAGGTAAGACATATTTGACATCATATGTAGCATCCTTGTGCCTCAAACGTCTTGCGCCCATTGATACCAAGTCACCTTCGACGCCGTATATGTTATGAATTCTATCATTTGGAACGTTACCCACAGGTTTTTGATATGGGTTTATTGCGGGATTGAATAAATGAGCCTCTTTTATTCTAGACTCTTTAGATGCATACTTTTCCATTAGATAATTTTGTACACCGCCGCCTAAGCTATCACCCGTTAACGCCACATCGCTAGTTGGATATGCATTTAATACATCTATTAAACGACTCTCAGCTTGCTTATATCTACCCGTTTCTCGTTGTTTTCCGATAAGAGTTTTTAGATTCACATCGAACCAATCCTCGTATGCTAACGGGATACGTTGTGGGTCACTAATTAAGACATCGGCATCTTTTAAACCCGACACATCACTTCCTCGTTGTGCAATGATAACCTCGTCTCTTAACTTGTGTTTTAAAACAATTGCATTTCTATCCGACAAGTCTTTATCCAAGTCGTAACTCGGCAAATCCAACATTGCATTTTGAAAACGTTGAGGGCTTTCCTTCTTAAATGCATATGCATACGAAAGCTCACTCGCTCTAGCCATCTGAGCCATCCTCTCGTCATCTTTAGTAATAGTGTTTTTGCCTATTATACGTTGACCTAACGAGGTTTCTTTTGTCATTTCTTCAAGCAATTTGCCGTATTTTGTTTTTAGAAATCGATTATGAGCTTTATCTACTTTACTCAAACTTGTCGAGGTTGTCGGCTTTAAGGTATCTATGTCATATTTTGGCTTATTAGTGATTCCGGGCTTGGTTAGAACATTTTTGCCTTTGTTTTTGATAACGAGGGTTTTGGGTTTTTGATTTGTAACTTCATCATTTGTTGCCGTTCTTTTCGATTTGGACACAAATGTGTTGTCTAATGTTCTATAGTTGAAAGCACCAAATGGTTTTTGGCATTTATTTTGGTCGGGATTTTCAAAACAACTTGTCATTATTATATACTTTCAATATATATATATATATATTTAGGGAGTTTTAAAAGTATACACCGACGAATTTCCGGAAGGACCTGTGGACGATGATGGATAACCGCCGCTAGGAGGAGTAAATGTGGATACCGAAGGATAGTTAACGGCGCCACTACTCATTGGCTTCATTTGATAGCGTCTCTCGGGCATCGCTCTATTTAACATCGCTTCCGATTTTAGAAACTCGGTAAATTGGGGATCGTCCGCAAATGTCGAAGTTTCGGGGAGAGCGTATGCCGAGACAATTGGGTGTCGTAGACGAATGTGACCTTGTGTTAAATGGTCCGTGTGACGAGATGCAAATGAATACAATTTATTCATTTGCTGTTCATCGTTTAATGAGTTGCCCCGTTTATCTCTCATTGTCGGAATGGCTGTGGTTGACTTTGCTTGTCGAGTTTTGGTGGGTGTATTAAAGGTCGCACCATCAGATTCATTTCGGAGAAATGACTTAAACTCGTCCATCAAGTTGTGCCGATTGAGCCAACTTATTCCTTCCGATGGTGAAGTTATTGTTTTTGAAATGACTTTTAAATTTTCGATTTCCGCTTTACTTTTGAATTCTTCAAATAATGCTCGCCTCTCAATTGGTGTCATATTGTCAATCTTATTTAACACAAAATGTTTATTGTTTTCTAATAGCGGGTTGAACTTGGGTTCGGTGTAATCTATAATCGGTTTGCCGTTGATTAGTATTCCGTCATCGAAATTCGGGACCGAAGGTGCATATCCGCCAGATTTTTGTGCAAATTTTTGTGTTTGTTTTAGTAATTTTTCATGACTTATAGGTGTTATTCCAAGAGCATTTGCTTCCATTTGCCTACATAAAGCCGCGTTTTTACGTTTAGTTAAAGTTGAACGTAGCATATGATTTGTATTATTAATATATAGCATAACATATTATATAACATTAAAATGGGCACCCGAAAGGAATGGATAGCGAAACTTCGCTCGTGCGCAAATGAGTATCAAAAAGGGAAAACTACTAAAATTGTCAATAGGTCTCCATCTAAACTAAAATTGCCTAGCATAAACAACACAAAAGCACCTATACGACCACAATATGATTTGTTGCCGGATGGACAATCACGAGCGATTGCGAAGACAATATATTCCCTCGAGTCACGAAGTTATTTGAGAAAACAAAAACAAATTTCAAATAGAATACGAGGAAAAAATAATCTATTATAAGATAATATACTAGTAAATGAAGTGCTCGTGTAAGGGTAAGCAAAAGAGGGCTAAAAGCTTGAAGAAAAATGCATTGTATTATAAACCCTTGTATAGGAAGCGTTCAAAACATATCTAGCTTATAAGATATATGGATATTTTCAATAATTCTTGCGATTTACAAGCGTTCGGAAATGTGTTAGTAATGATAATTGCGGCAATCTTCGGTGGCATACGAATGAGTCGTTGCAAATATATCGAAACCCCGTGTTGGAAATGCCAAAGAGAATTAATTAGTGAATCGGAATTGGCAACAAATGTGTAATTTCAAATTAGTTACACTCTAACTTGTGTCTTTTATAATCCATTTTTTGACACTCTCTCGAACAATAATATATCTTTTTGCATTTTGCACAACATTTAACTTCAACATTGACATTGCTACAATGATTGGCACACACTCTTTTTTCATTTTTAAAACCACAATCATATTCTTGCCAATCAGGAATTTCTTTATTTAAATACTCTATTACTTCGTTTGGTGGTTTTACACCTCCTTTTAAGCCCAAAATGCCTCTTCGCCAAACATACAATTGTTTTGCATATTTATTTTCAATGTCTCGCTCGGATTCCATACTTGATTTGTTTCAAGTTATGCTCATTGAATTGTATGTCTTAAAGTTAAAAAATATGTGAGAGAATATGAGAGAATGTGAGAGAATGTGAGAGAATAACATAAATTAACATTTATTTATTTAAATAAAAGGTAATGAGTACGTGGTAATGGGTTGTTTTAAAAAGTATTTCAAAGGAAGAAAAGTATTTTTGTAGAATAAATTTTATGAAATAGAAAATGTTTTTTAAAATGCCCGTTACCCTACTACCCGGTACCCTATTCGTTTATTCTTAAATACGCATTTTTACCGAGATGACCGAGACGATGCTATTTCCGCGATTTAACCTGCTGAAATTTTGGGGGGTCAACGTAGGGGACTCCCCCTCGTCGATTAAATCGGCAAATTTTGATATGAGGGAATATGAGGGAATATGAGGGAATATGAGAGATTAACATAAAATTACTTATCTTTATATATATATTTATTTATATAAAAAGTAAGGGGTAGTAGGGTAATGGGTTGTTTAGAAAAGTATTTCAAAGGAAGAAAAGTATTTTTGTAAAAAAACTTATAGCATTTAATTTTTTTTTTTAGAAATGCCCATTACCCTACTACCCGGTACCCTATTTTATTAAATACGCATTTGAACTAAATTACGATTTCTGACGTAATTCTCACGTAATTTCTCGAACCCAAACCCTAAACCCAGAACCTAAACCCTAAACCTACTGAAATTTGGGGGGGTCCACGAGGGGGACCCCCACCGGCGATGAAATCGGCAAAATTTAATTTTTGTGACCCCTAGACACCCCCAAAGACCCCCGATGACAGGGCTGTCATAATTTCAAATCAGATAGCCAAAGTTAGTCAATGATAGCCAATGATAGCCAAACTATAGAGTACAGTACAGCCCGAAGGTTTAAGCGAAATATTATCGAGAGAGGGGCATGCAGTATTTTCCACCACGTTTTGTACTGTCGTCTGTACTGTCGTATACTGTCGTCGGTACTGTAGTCTGTACTGTCGGCTGTACTCCGTATACTGTCGAGTGTACTGTAGCATGTACCGGCCGTTCCGCACCATACTTAATTTCATTTTGGCGACATCCACGCCTCCGCCTCTATACTGCCGTCCTTTTTGTCTGCATTGTACTGCCGTCGACGAAAAACGGTGGACCTCCAACCAGAGACGCGGAAATTGACATGCTGTCACGGACGCAGTACAAAGACGAGGCAGTACAGACCAAACGACAGTACAGTACAGAGGTAATTTCCTCGTTAAAATTACGGGTAATGATCTACTGATCTTTGGCCCATAACCCCATATCTCTATGACGGTTTGCCCTCCAGATCTGGGTTCGCCAATGCAAAAACTGTACTGTGTCACGGACAATTCTTCCTTACAGTACGGACAATCATTTACGATCATTACACTCTGGCTTACTACAAAGATCTACTGATCTTTGGCCCATAACCCCATATCTCTATGACGGTTTGCCCTCCAGATCTGGGTACTCGTTACTCTGGAACCCGAGTCTCCGGACCGAAATAGCGCGAATATTACTTAGGGTTTGTAACGCAGATTGAGCTTATGGGCGTCCGGAGACTCTGGAAGTACTTGTCAGGGGGGGTCCTCCGAATCCCCTAAAATTTGTATGGTGGCAGCAGGGGGTTATATAATGCAGGTTTACTGCTTGACGCATGTCCAGGAGATGCCTGGAACTCCTAGTACAAGAGATACCGGTGTCAAAATCACCAGTTGGCCAGCGAAACAGGGTATCTGCAGTTTCAAAATAAAGTAAAATGTCATAACTTTTTCATTTCAAGGTTATTTCTTGTGAAAGACGCGGCGAATCCCATGAGCATCTTGCCCCTAGTTCATTACAACGTGTCACATGCCATGAAAGGTACTTAATGACATGTTGCTATTAGCCGTCAATATAAGAGAGGTCCCGTCTTTCTCTATAGGTGCTTTACCGCTATCAATATGATATGCTATATGCTATTTGATATAGTGCAAGCTTACATTCCAAATATATATACTAAATACATAGTATTTTCCATTAACGCCTCTTCCTCTGGCCAGGCTCTAGTGAAGAATGCGATGAGCGTTGAGGTCTCTTCATACCACTGCCACGTTTCTCTTGTGCCTCTGTCAAAACAAGTCCACTTGGTGTCGAGCAAATGTCACACATCTTGCAACCTCGTGACACTTTGATTTTGTCGCCAAAGTGATCCAATAACATTTGGTGTCTACAATCTTTGATGTTGAAACAATATTTGCCCATCTCTTTGAGTTTGCTTCGTTTCGATTCTTGATTTTCTGTATTCTTTTGAAACACGATTTTGATATTTTGCAAGTTCTTTGGTGAGAACAACAACATGCAGTTAGCCCGCTCGCCATCTCTTCCTGCTCTACCAATTTCTTGAACATATGCCTCAATAGATTGTGGCATCGTGTGGTGTACAATCCACCTGACGTCTGCTTTGTCTACACCCATGCCAAAGGCATTGGTCGCCACTACTACTCGGATTTTTCCTGTCATAAAGTCTTTGTACACTTGTGAACGATCGGAAGATATCATTCCTCCGTGATAGTGTGCCGTCGTGATTAAAGCACCCGTATGCTCTTGTTGACTCAACCAGGTTGCAACCTTCTCACATTGAACTTGAGTCATACAATAGACGATGCCAGCAGAGGTGGACGGTTGATCCAATATGAAACTATGTATTTGTCGCCAACTCCCTTCAATGTTTTGCCCGGAAACTGTCTCATCTTCCAAAATCTTGTCTAGGATACTCACATACAGATTGGGTCTATGCGAGTTGGTGCAAAACTCCATGGGTTTCTTAAGCTTTAGCAGTACTTTAATATCTGATTTTGTCTTGTCTGTGGCTGTCCCTGTAACTGCCGTGAATGGTACGTCCGGGAAATGGTCTCTCAGTTCTCCGAGCCTAGCGTATGCCTTTCTGAAGTCTGCACCGAACTCACTGACACAATGAGCCTCATCCACTACAAACCGCTTCAATTTGGCCATAGCGTGGACTTCTAAAAGTGCCCGTGTCAAATCGGCATCTTTCTCTTGCTCTCTGATTAATGTCTCTGGTGCAAGATATAACAATGTTATCATCCCTCGCTTTATCATATCTAGATAACACGCCTTCGCGTTAACTGTCAGCTCACTAGTATACTTGATAGCAGCGATGTCCTTACTGACTAATGTTGTTACTTGATCATGCATCAAGGATAGTAGTGGAGATATCACTACCGTGAGTCCAGATCCGATGGTTGCAGGAAGTTGGTAACACAAGCTCTTTCCAGCCCCCGTAGGCATAACTGCCAAAATGTCACTTCCGCCGACAGCCGCTGTGCAAATAGCTTCTTGATCACCACGAAACTCTGCGTGCTTGAAAATGCGTTGGTTGGCGATCTTCAACAACCGAGATGCACTCATCCCTGTTCCATAACACCACACGAAACCTACCCTTCATTCTCACTTACTTTGAGTGCGCATGATATCAAGGCAACCTTCATGCATTCTACTACCCTCGCACTAGGTTGGGGACAAATGCATGGGGCAGATATCTTTACCACTCCCTACAACATCGGCATCTACTAACCCACATCCCTAGCTACTATATTGCAATTCACACAATCACTTACCAAATTCCTCTCGATCTCTTCATCACTATCATCAAAAGTTAAGCAATCCTCCATCTCGCGCTCGTCTTCACTAGCGGGATCCTCATCGGCCACGCCAGTGGCTAGCAATGCAAGCGCGTTTTCATGATGTCTGCGAAGATTGAGGTTTTTCACCCCAGCAACTTGCATTTGAACATGCAATGCCGCCATAGATGTCTCAGTCAACGCCGCTAGCGACCCGATTGTCGTCAGCCCAAGCGCTATAAGCTTAGGGCCAGTCGCCTTTCCGACTCCTCCCAGCTCGATTACCGGCGTGTCATGGTCAACTTGCCGATCAGCACGCCGCCCAGCCGCCAACGGTATGTGTCCTGCAAACTTCGATCCACTAGGAAAACTCATCTTGACTGATTTGCAACTCCAGCAATCCACCACGACCGCACCAGACATCGGCACCAGCCGCTGTGCCAGCATATACCCCTTGTCACCAGGTTGCGATGTCCCTTCCGCCGCCTTTGCCCGCAGCGCCTTCATTTTCTCCATCGCTTCCGCCCGGTTTAAGTTTTCCGCATGAAAACATCCACCCTCCACTTGCATTCCATCGCCCCCAACTCCGTTGCCAAGCCTCCATCTCAAGCCATCCTCACCATCCACGACTGCTTGTAGTAAGCGAGCTTGGCACCCAACCTCGAAATCAGCCAATCTCGCTCGAATGGCTACTCGTTCCCCCTCAATATCAGTGCACAAAATCTGATTTTGCATGACCGCGATGTTGATGGCTTCATCATCGGATATCGATGCCCTCAACCCGCCAAGCAATAAGTCTGTGCCATCAAAAGAGTGTTCCTCCAACTCACATGCCAAATAACTCGCGTGATCCCTACTCACACGATGCGCGAACGCAAGCACGAAAGCGTCTCCAGTCCTCTCACGCATCCACCGCTCGTACTCCTCTACCGCTAGGCTGTGTTGCGGCGTCCCATCAGTTACGATGCATTCCCTCTCCAATTCAGACAAACTGCCCAAGGGCAAAAAGCCATTCGCCATGAGCTCCGCCATCTCCTGATCCCCACCTTCATCAACTTCGGTCTCTGGGCGTAGAGCATCGCTTTCCTCCTCACACCATGAGTACACACGTGCAGGGTTTACACCACCAGCCGCCATCCTGACTCTCACAGGAGCGCTTCCGATGACACACACGAATGCTCGCTTCGCCGCATTTGCCAAAATGGAAAGTTCTGCCTCCACTTGCACCGCGCGGACCACATCGCACGCTCTCTCCACAGCCGCCCGTGAATGCCCCTCGATGTCCAAGTACTTCTCCGCATGCTCTGGCATCCTCGTAGCACCACCGTCCACCACGAAATGATCAACCAATGGCAATGGGACTCCATCACTCTTGAACATGCCAAGCGTCAGACACAAGTCCTTCACCTTGAGTTTGTCCTTCTCCATGTTATGCCTGTGCCCAGTGTATCTAACGATACCAGCCATCCGCAAAAAAACGGTGAGCGTCGCCCTCATCATCGATACCAAAATAGACATCACTCGCAACCAGTTGTCATCCGCGGTGCTCCCACAACACAAGGTTAAAAATGCATTCATATTCTCGATGTAGATGTCCCCCGCCGAGTTCTTCTCTGACTTGCCAGTCAAGCTGATCGTCCGATTGTACCGAATGTACTCCACCAGCCTGTATGGCAACCGCAAAAAGTTGAGCAGCATCGCCAAGGTCACCACCACATATTTCACTTTGCCCGTAAACCTGAATAGGTAGACTGCCCTCCTCTGTACCGTCTCCACCATCATCATGTCCGCCACCCGAATGGCATCACGTAGAGCGAAGTAAAGCAAAGCGTATTTCTGGAGGATTTGAGTCCACCAGAACTTTGTGAATGGTTTGCTGTCACACACCGTGCTCATGTAGCTGAAGAAGTCATCGATCTTCTCCGCCGTGCTGATCTCATCGGAATTTGGCACCCGGCGAATGTAATCCAAGTGCCACTCCTCGATGGCAGCTCCCCACATCCCATCATAACACACCTCAAGAAAGTCTTGATGGACCTCGAACACGCCTTTCTGAGATTCGCGCATTATCTTCTTGCGGTCTAGGTGCTTAGCCAAGCTCTCATATCCAAGGGACCAAGTCGCCTTCCCGATCCCTTCCAGCATGTGCAGCTTGAAGTGAAAGTGTCCCAAATCCGGAACCAACCAATGGCGTTTCCCCTCACCCAACGCCCGTTGTTGGATAGCACGAATCGCTTGTCCGTATGGCACCCCATCTGCTGTGAGCAGCATGTACCTCCGGTGAAAGTCTTCACTCTCAGCATCCAGCTCAAACTCAGACTCGAATGCATCAAAGGTTTGTAGGTTTCCCTCGATACTGGACATGTCCACATTAACCAGCATCATCAGAGAGTAAATCACGGTGCGTACATACCCCAGCGCCCAACGAGGAGTCGTCGGCTTTGAGGCCTTGGCTACCCCCTCCCCACTGGCCGCCGCCATCACATTCTGAGTCCTTTCTCTGAGGCGGGTGTCGATGATCCCTTGATCCATGTCATCAAGCCTGATGCCTCCTCCATCTGCGACTCCACCGTCAAGAACTGCCGCGACAGTCACCTTGTGCAAGGGCACCGTGGGCTCCATATCAGCGTGCTCGCATTCCTCCACTCCGTTGCCTTTGGCGGACCATACACCCCGTTGAACACCGATTTTCATGATAGGCGGCACGGTGCTGCGCTCGTACTTTGGCTTGATGTAAATCTGCCAGTTGTCAACGATTCCGTTGAGCAACTTCCGCTCGGCTTTCAGTGCTGCAGGCACTTCCGTCTGAAGGCGCTTGGACAGCCGGGTCATCCTCTCACGAAAGTAACCATAATTGTAGGATAAGCGAAACATTTTGGAGCCCAACACTGAGAGCACCAGTCGATTTCCCCGAGAGCATGTGAACGCCGCCATCGTGAACACCATGCGCAACAATTGAAACCCGCGTTGAGAGATGCTGGATAGCATGATGAGCAAACCCATAGTCGCCGTCTCTCTTCTCGCCGAGATCCCAAACCCACCGTCCTCCTTATTGCGCCCACGAGGATCCCCCACGGCAACGACCGCATCCACCATGCCCATGAGTTGCGGACAATGTTGATCTAGTCTCCCCATCAAGAGAGGCAAATCGATATCCAGATGTTCCAAGTCATCACCTCCAGATCGGATGTACTCAAAATCAGGATCGGAAAATATTACCCTGATCTCCTGATGCAGCGTGTCTTCCGGCTTGACTCCTGCATCGTATTCGGAATCGGAGTCATCGGATTCAATGTCAGTCGCTTCAAGCCCATCCTCGCTGTCCCAGAATGTCTCTTCCACCTCTTCATCTGATGTTGGCGTCGTGAGGTGAGAATCTTGCACCGCACTCAGCAGCGATTGCACTTGAGTCACAAGTGCGACACATGTGTCACGGGTGCCAACCAGTATCGATTGATGTAGCAAGGTCAATTTCGTTTGCGCCTCACTGAACATGGAAGCAGGAGTTCTCCCTGACGGTGGAGGCGCAGGAGTATTCCAACCACTTACTTCTTCAAGCGGCGTGCTCGCTGCGGAAGCATGACCCCACCTCTCGCCCGCTTCCATGAGCGGCGTGCATGCTGCGGCATCACCCCTCGTTCTGCCTGCTTCTCCGAGCGGCGTGCTCGCTGCAGCATCACCCCACATCCTGTATGCGTCTCCCAACGGCGTGCTCGCTGCAGCAGCATCCCCCCACCTCCCATCTGCTCCTCCGCGTGGCGTGCTTGCTGCAGCACCGCCCCAACTCCCGCCGAGCGGCGTGCTCGCTGCAGAAGCCCCCCACCTCTCGCCTGCATATCCGAGCGGCGTGCTCGCTGCAGCATCCCCCAACCTCTCGCCCGCCTCTCCGAGCGGCGTGCT
>LGRX02030085.1:0-41866 GCA_001247695.2 Cymbomonas tetramitiformis
AGGCGGCGCTCATGACCCGCTGCTCACGGTGACAAGGCGGCGCTCATGACCCGCTGCTCACGGTGACAAGGCGGCGCTCATGACCCGCTGCTCACGGTGACAAGGCGGCGCTCATGACCCGCTGCTCACGGTGACAAGGCGGCGCTCATGACCCGTGAGGTGGCAGCAAAATGAATCGACAGACATCACATGGACGAAGGAGAAGTCAAGGGCGGCAAGTGCTGACGCCAGCAAGAGGGGGGAGGCGGATGGACCCAGGGAGCGAGGGGGCGCGCGAGGCCGCGCGGAAATGGGAGTGGCAGCCCGGGAACTGTTCTGCTGTGGACGTGCTGCTGACTACCGTGCCGGTGGCGATGGAGGACGCATGCTTTATCACCCAGCAAAGGTGCAGGCCCGCTTTCACTCCAGTGTGAGGAGGGGGAGACGAGGTGCATGCTTTATCACTCAGCAAAGGTGCAGGCCCGCACTTACTCCAGTGTGAGGAGGGGGAGATGAGGTGTCAGAGACCGGAGAGAGCCATGCGTCTGCAGCTTTGCTCAGGAGCGGGAGGCAGAGGGCATGCGCAGGGGGGGAAGGAGCGGGAGGCAGAGGGCATGCGCAGGGGGGAGGAGCGGGAGGCAGAGGGCATGCGCAGGGGAGGAGCGGGAGGCAGAGGGCATGCGCAGGGGGGAGGGGAGGCAGAGGGCATGCGCAGGGGGGAGAAGCGGGAGGCAGAGGGCATGCGCAGGGGGAGAAGCGGGAGGCAGAGGGCATGCGCAGGGGAGCGGGAGGCAGAGGGCATGCAGGGGGGGAAGCGGAGGCAGAGGGCATGCGCAGGGGGAGAAGCGGGAGGCAGAGGGCAAGGGCATAGGGGTGAGGAGGAGTAGTGGGCAAGAGCAGGGTGAGGAGGGAGTAGGGCAAGGGCATAGGGTGAGGAGGAGAAATAGGTGAGGTGGAGTAGTGGGCAAGGGCATAGGGTGAGGAGGAGGAGTAGTGCAAGGGCATAGGGTGAGGAGGAGCAGAGGCAAGGGCATAGGATGAGGAGTGGTGGGCAAGGGCATAGGGTGAGGAGGAGCAGAGGGCAAGGGCATAAGGTGAGGAGGAACGGAGGGGAAAGATGTAAGGTGGTGGTCAGCGCAGGGTCAAGGCACGAGGCAGGCAGTGAAAGGCGGCATTCTAAAAGAGAGAGTTACGCGCGTCTGAAATTTCGAGAGGCGGCGGCGGTGTATACACAGGGACTAATCAGCAATTGTGGAGACATGGCATTGCTGAGTTTCCCCTTGTCTTTCTTGGAGGATGGTTGGCCAGGGGCTGCTGGCAGTTTAGGAGTTACGGCGCCCTCCTTTAAATGGAATGGTGAACGGTGAATGTGGCGATGGTTGAATGGCAAGAACGGATGGTTGGAGTCTTTTGCCGCAGGTGGAGTGCATCAGTCGTCCAGGATGGAGCTGTGGGGAATAATTCGGCGATGTCATGCCGCCTTCGGATGGTCCTTGGGCTTATAAGTGCTCCCTTCCACTTGACACTGCAATGATGCTTGGCCAAGCGTGTTTGCGTAGGTAAGCGCAAATGTTGTTGGCAGGTATTTTGCTCTGAGAATTGCATGCGAGATTTTATCAGGGATTGCCGAAATGTAGTGCAGTAGGCCAAATTGGACTCCCGTTCTCACCAAAACATGTCTGAGTTGTTGTCAAGTGGGCCTCCTAGAATAAACGGAGGGGGGTTATTAATTGTGGTATACTGAAGGCTCTGAAGAGTGATTATTAAACAATTATTAAACAAAAAATTGTCGGACACACATGTGTGGCATATTCCTCTTTATCCACTATATTCCACTGTATCATCCACAGGCGATGTTACATTCCAGCACAGGTCCAATCAGTCATGGTGCCATTTGCAGCAAAACAGGTGATGCATTAATTTGTTGCACCCATTTTTATTTGCAAGCTTAATTGCATCCATCTAATTTGAGAATGTGGCCGGTAGAACCCAGCAAAATGGAACAACCGGGATGATACGATGCAAGAATCGATCTTAAGTAGACATCTACGATGTTGCAATCACAAGTTTTTGACATCATGCCTTCATATATAGCCCCCTCCTCCCCCCCAGAGAAGTAGGGGAAACACGCACATGCAGTCCTTAGCCCCCTGGGGCTTCCGGCCGCATCGTGGGTGTGCAAGCTCTCTTGGGATCAGGCTCTAGGGCTAGTAGAGGGCAGCAAGGTGATCCCGAGCGTGGGCTTTGTGGCGAAGGGATGGCTCGAGTGCGCCAGGGCGCCAGCAGAGTGGTTGCAAAGGGCTCAGACGGCCCAGTGAGCCGCAGGGTGCAGAGGGGGGTCCCTGTTCGTAGGCTTGGTGGTGGAGGGATCGCTCTGGCAACTCGGGGGGCGGAGGCGAACCGACTCCAGAGACCCAGCTGCAGTGCGCCGGCAGAGCAGATGCAAATGAGCTCAGGTGGCTGAGTAAGGCTTAGGGGATCTCATCCTTCAATAACGAGCTCCGGAGAATCCGGATAAGTGTCCCGAAGCGTGTGCTGAATCCTTTGAATCCTGGTGAGGGTACATAGTGCAGCCGACCCTTTGTGGTTATATGGTGCCAAAGGAGCCGGTCCAAGGATAAGCACACACACACACACTAAGTGACGCAAAATGCGCAATATACAGACACACTCACACGCGCGCGCACGCATATAACGCAAAACATTTTATGCGTGGTATAATAATTTACTCGAAGTAGTTGCAATAATACAAGAATACGGGATTTTGACATGCCGGTACTTGAATCACGGTTAACTAATGCACTTACAGGCAATGCTGAGGGAGGCAAACTGATTGAGCAATATCGGTGATATGTTTTAATTTTCATGTTTACGTTCACGACACAGTCTTACGTTGGTCCAGTGATTATCAAGCATGCACGAGTTCCCAGAGGTTCGTGGATCAAATTGGCTCTCGGTATGTGTTTCTAAAGTGTACAACAAACCACGCCTACATGCATGGCACTAAGTTGGGCTCACTGTTATATGCATATAACCGTGTACAGTATAGCAATATTCGTGTACATGTAGATATACGAAGAGGTAGCAGAAACTTTATTGTAAGGTTCGCGTCTCACAATTGAACTATCAAAGGCACAGCAAACAAACAAACTCATCCAAACACCTAATCTACCACCTAAATCAACACCATGCGAATTCCTTGCGTTCACCCATGCTGATAATCACGACTAGCCCTGCAAGCAATTCCGTAGGCCTGCGAGCCGTGCAAGGCAACCACCACCCGCTGAATCCAATAGGTACTATAGATCGAAAAGCTACGCGTGATGCTCCGTCCATGTTGCAGCATCCTCCTCCGCCTGAAACAATCGGTCTGGCCTGCACTGTACACAATTGTCGAAGTGCTTCCGCGCCGATCCCCCCAAACCTCCGAAAGATTCCATCGCAAAAGGCACAAGCGTGTGAGGCCAGATTGGCCCGCACAATGCCCTCTCGGTTCGCTCATGTATACCGCCGCAGTCCGCAGCGCGGCTCCCGAGCACGAGCCCGGCCCACATACTAGGCGCACCAAGGGAATACAAGGCTCACGTCGATTACGATATGCCTGCCTCGTTCATGGTGGTTGAGCACTATGATGTCGGGCTTCCACTCAGGCGAATATCCGCGATGATTGCGATTCTCCACGATAAGAAAGGCTGTATCTGTCCCAGGGGTACTTTCAGTACGACTATCAAGCTATATGCTATCTATCTTTACATACTATCGGATCTTATATACTTTCAGAATATATTTCTGTTCACAAAAACCCAGACAGCATAAATGTATTTTCATCTGCTGTCCAAGTCTGAGAGGCCAACTCTGTTGCCTCTCTTTATTCTCTCCTCTGAGCTCGCAGATTATATTTCCCCCAACTGTTCGCTCAGGTAAATGCCACATCCACTCACTAATTTCCCTAATAGTTCGATAATCTCATTCTCATTGAATTCAGACCCCCATATTCTGGGTGTCTCACCAGCTACGTCGTGCCTCCTGGCACAGTATTAAAAGCCTTGCTTCAGCATCGATAGATGCTGTAACAAACGCCGGCCTCCCATGGTACCGTGCCGGGTTTGTCCAGCTAGTGACAGGCGTGACAGATATGACGAGTATGGCAGATCTCGCGCGGGATGACTGATCGAGAGAAACAGACTTGGTGAAGAAGATATGGTCATCATCAGGTGACCGCGAAGTGATAAGAGGATATTGCAGTTACAAGTTTGCCACTGTGTCGGTCAGAAGACAGTAGCCATGCTCCTCATGATCCTCGCCTGGCTTTGGATCTGTGCTGGTCTTCATTCTGACGACGTTGCAAGCCATGCTTCTCACGCTACCGACTTCCCTGTGAACGTACATGTCAGCCAATTTAATCAGGGGTGGACTGTCCCGTCCTTGCGCTGTTCCCAAGTTTTCTTACTGGGGCGCGTGTCCCTGCCCGCTTTGCCCGTCAGGCTTGACAAGCCTCGTTTTGCGGCACGCTGGGCGCAGCTTCGGCGCAATCTTATGCTGCACCGCGTCGCGCAGGCCGCCTACTTGACGTTCGTCTTCACGCTGGTGGTCTTTGCTGCCGCTGGTGGGAGTTCTCGCTTAACGCACGGGGGGTGGAGAATGATGGCGTGCTTGTTCGCTTCGAACTCGCCGGTAGCCGCGGTGCGGTTCAACAGAATTTTGCGATTTTTTCTGCTCTTGTGCGGGATTTTGTGGGTCGCCGGCAAGCTAGCGGAGGATATGCCTGCACATGGTGCTATGCCATCCACACGGTTTGCCTGGGGTGCAGCGCCTTGCACTTCCTGGGAGGCTCAGCAGTCGTCAAGGCAGTGGGAGCCGGGCCGGGAGGCCAACGTCGCAGAACAGGATGAGGTCTTGCCGTACACCGTGTTGGACGAGCTTCAGCCTTTGGGCAAAACGACTGTGACCAAGGACGAGGCTGCTTGGCTCGACACAGAGCTCAACGCCACGTTTGGAGGCCATCCTGACTTCAAGGAGGAGCATTGGGAGGAGATGCGGGCTGTTCTTCGCAGATGCAAGGGCACCTTCGCCAACACCCCTCACGACTTGACAGGCTACAAGGGCAAGGCGGTGCATAACACGTTCTCCTCCTTTTTCAAATACGGCACGCGCATCACATCCTAACGCAGTTCAAGAACAACCCTGAGAACATGACTGCTGCGATTCAGGAACCGCTGGTCTGTCTTGCGGAGAGCGCTCACGCAAAATGGAAAGCTTGGGGTGCGTATGGTGCAACACTACTGGAGGCTGTTGAATTCGATTCCCTCATGCAGCTTCGACAAATTTGTGGAGCGATGACCAGGGATTCTTCTACCCGGCACCTCGTTGGCGTGCAGAGTCGTATTCGATCTTTGGAGGATAAGTGGGTAAAAAACGCGCTAACTTCGAATTCGCGGATGGTCGGGAGCTGATGAAAACCGTTCGCGAAGGCGCGGCCAACAGGCTTCCGCAGCGTGGAATTCCCACAGCGGATACGCACCGTCCAGATAAGGTAACGTTTATTAACGGCGTTTCCCGTAAACGACCAGCAGGTCCTGCCGCTGAAGCTGTCGCATCCAAAAAGGCGCCCCCTGTTTCCGAGGGACGACCTGAGCGGGCTTTGGTGCGCATTTTCCGGGAGTCCAATGATACTTGCCCATTTTGGCTGAAAAATGAACCACAAATAGGTCTTTCATAGACGAACGGATTGATATATCGTTTGGAAGCATAGGCACAATATTCCGTGAAAGAATTCATTTGCTGTCAAATTTGCAGCGTACGCCTTAAAGCGACAGTAATAACCGAAAATGCTCGGAATGGGCATAACTTTTGATATACTTGGCCATTTTGGCTGAAAAATGAACTATAAATGGACTATATCCTTTAAGTCGTCGTAGTCTCCCTGACTGATAATGCCACTTTGCAAGTCAGCATGTAATTCTCGCAGTTCCTGACGACTGCTCGGATCCATGCTGGATTTAAGAGAACGATGCGCTGGCTAACGGCGATTTCCAGTTCCTAAAGAAAAATGGATATGTCAGATATATAGTCGGGTGTATATATCGGATAACGGAGAATAAACCCTGAGTTAAGGGTTTCGATATCAGAACGGTAAAAGTCTCAGATTGATAAAAGAGATACACATAAATACTAACGGGTGTTTCCCGTCTACTGGTGACGGTCACCCAGCCTACTATAGGAAGTGACAGGTGACAGTCTTTACTGTCGGTGTGTCACATCCAGCACACCACCTAGGGTGGTGACCGGAGCTAGTAGTGAACGAAGCAAACAAACTCCCTACTCAACTTCAGGAGGAAACTGTAGCACAACTGGGGGCCTGTACTCTTGGTCAGGGCGGTCCCAGGTCACAGCAAGATTGTCAGATACTGCTGTTACTTTGCTAAAACCCTAAACACAGCTCAAATGTAGAGAGCCCTTCTGCACATCTAGGAGGCTATACTACAGCTAACTCCCAGGCAGGCACGGCGTGACTAATTCTAGCCACTAGTGGTCTTCGGAGCTGTCTGCCCGGCTCGGAGCAGCGTGACTGTGAAGCAGTTGCCGGCCCCCGGGGCCGGTGATGAATCATTCGTAGAAGGAATCGACGGATTCTCGATCACGGGAGGCTGCACCGCTCCGGGATGCTGCCAAGTGCTGCCCGACGGTGGAGCCTCGTCATCTGAAGATGAAGCCGGCGACAGCGGAGGGCCGCCCACAAACAACTCGGCAGGCGGTGGCGGTCCGGGATGCCACGGCATCGGAGCCATGTAGAGGCCCTGCCTCCTCTGCTCCCGCCGTTGGCGACGAGGTGGAATCGCACACGGCACGTCATGAACTGCCTCAGTTGGCGAAGCCCCCGTAGTCGGGACTGCTGCGGCAGTCCACGGAGCACCACCGACCGGTGGACCCGTGTATGCGCGCGCATCGGCACCACCGACACCGGCAACGGCATGCGGCGCGGCGGTGGCACAAATTACAAAGAGTGCGCACACCAAGGAGGAAGTGAGGAGAGACCTTCCGAACTTCGGAATGCCGTTCCCGCAGCCGTACCGTGGCCGCGGCGGTGTCACCGAGGCATCTCCGTCGTCATCGTCGCTCGTGGCGTAAGCCGCGGGCTCGTAGTCGATCACGCGCTCCGGCGCCTCAACCGCGGAGAGCAAGTTCATGCTCGCGGCCGGCTCGTCGGGCACCAATGCAATCCCCGTGCCCTCAATGAAGTCGGCAAACGTGCGGGTGACGGGAGGGCAGAAGGGGTTTGGCGGACCGGTCCAATCCCCCTCGGACTCAACCGACGCGGGCGGGGAGTGCGCGGGCGGCTCCGACACCACCGGCATGTCGGCAGTGAAGGTGTTGATGTTGAATGTGGAGGCTCCAGCCGCGTGCGCCATCTCAGAGAACTCGGCGACGGCGGACACGAGGACCTCACCGTCCTCCTCGCAGAACGAGCACGCGGAGAGATCGGTGAAGACCTCCGGCTTCCCGCCCGCAAGCATGCAGAGGGCGTCGAATTCCACGGGGTCGCCGTTGTCGATGGCGTGTTGGAACCTCGCGGCCAACACGGAGTTCTCGGCCTCCTCGGCGAAGGCGAATGCCGAGAGTCCGGTCCTGCCCCCGTTTGGGCAGTCCCTGTGCCAATGCCTCGCCTTTCCCTTAGCACACACCTGATTTTGGCAGTACGGGATCGCCGCACCGCTGTCGCGGTGGAAGGCCACCTTCCGTGAAACGGACTGAGACCAATTCCCCCCTTTGGGGAGGGGCGAAGCTGCGAAACGGGTCTTGACCCGGCGGTCCGGTTTGTCCGCGCGAGGGGTAAACCCCCGCGGAGACGGTTCGGACTCGGCGGTGACAAGGAAGGTGGCCAATTGCCTCTTCAAGTCGAGCACCATTGTCCGCAAGTCCGCGATCTCGCTCGCGGCACCCGACCCATCAACGTCCTTCTCCATGAAATGCGTGCCGTGGGAGTACCGGTGTGCAGATGCGGTGGCGGTGCCCGCCCGCACGTGCTCGCCGTAGCACTCCCGCACCCATTGCTGAATGGTGAGTAGGTCGTGGGCGGCCCGCTGGTCGTGAAGGAGCAAACGGGACACCACCGGTTGGTAGAAGGTGGCGTCGAGGGCTTTGATGAAAAGGGACTTCACGTCCTCGTCCTGGAGCGTTGATCTCGTCCTCGCTGCCTTGAGCGCGGCGTTGAAGTCCTCAATGGGTCCATGAGGGTCCACGCCCGCAACGATGCGGACGGCAAACATGTCCGCTTGCCCCTGGAAGGGGTCCCCGACCGGGATCATCCGACGGGCGAACTCGAGTAGGACACGCTTACCGTCTGCTGGGAAGCTGGCGCTGGACGAGTCCAACCAGTCCGCCGCGGGCGACGAGGGGTCGATCAGCAGCTCGATCGTGGAGAACAACAAATTGTTGGCCTCCACGCGGACGGCCAAAGTAGCGTCGTCCAGCGTGAAGAGCGGGAGGAAACCGGTGTCCTCAGTGACGAATGCTGCCTGCAGGGCAGAGACCATCCTCGTGAAGATGGCCGCCGCGTGGGGCTCCGCACCGGAAAATCTCCCCTCTTTGCCGTCGAACAACTTGCGCTGGACGTGCTTCGCCACTTTCATGTCGAAGTGCTCCCGCTGTAAGGTGCGTACCGATGCCAAAAATGTAGCACCCGCCGAATTAGCGGCCGGCTGCGCCGCTGTCGGGGTCGCGGGTGTGTTGGCATGCCTGGCAGCAACGGAGTCAAAGATTGTGTTTAATGTGCGGCGGCGATGCGCCATGCTAGCCGTTGATCTAGTAGAAGCAACCATGATGAAGAAGACTACAGGGGTGGAGTGAGGCAAGAAGACGTGGAAAAATTGCGGTAGTCTTGGGCGGCCAAGAAATGTGGTGGGTCGCCGATACGGCTGCCGTGAGAGAACAGAAATTCCGAGAAGTCGTGTGGTAGATGGCGGCCGATACGAAACGGTGTGGTGACCAACCAGGATGCGTAAACCAATCCAACGTTAAATCCCGTAGAAAAGATGCCCCCAAAGGCCTACAGCCAGCCGTAAATCAACCCACAAAACTTAGGCCATACCCGCGACTGCCGGCACTCCCACGCGCGGAGCGCCTCACTCCATCCCAAGCGTCCGGCTTTAGCCAATCATCCTCGCGGTGTCGCAGTGGCTAAATAAAACGTAAGTGGGGTCAAACCTGTCAGATATATAGTCGGGTGTATATATCGGATAACGGAGAATAAACCTTGAGTTAAGGGTTTCGATATCAGAACGGTAAAAGTCTCAGATTGATAAAAGAGATACACATAAATACTAACGGGTGTTTCCCGTCTACTGGTGACGGGCACCCAGCCTACTATAGGAAGTGACAGGTGACAGTCTTTACTGTCGGTGTGTCACATCCAGCAGGATATAAGAGAAGAGGCTGGCTGACACTCGAATCACGATTCCTTTTCGTTAGTCATTTCGGTATGACCTGACGCTGACGGGGGGTCAGAAAAATACGGAAAGGCTAGAAGTGGCTTCAAAGTCCCGTTTCCTTAAATATGCGGTATTCGTACTGTATAACGCGATACATCTACTGTATGTGTTGTACCCTAGGTTATTAGGGTTTCGATATCAGAACGGTCGGAATCAGAAGTAAAATGAGGTAAACGATACCTGACTTTAATGTCCAGGTTTTAGGTTTCGGTCTACGGGTGACGGTCACCCAGACTACTATAGGATGAGGCATAGGCAGGTGACACGATTCAGGGGTCACTATGCCAAATCCAGCAACACCCTTTGTGAGGACTACGATCCGGCAGTAGCTAGGGGTAGCTAGGGGTTGCTAGCATAGGGGTTGCTAGGGGTACTCCGCGGAGCGGAGCAACGTTTTTAAATCAGTACAGTGTCACTGTAGTCCATTAGAAAGATGACGAAGCGTCCGTTATCCTCGCTGCGGGTGAGGATCTCTTCACGTTTATTTTACGACGTTCTGTTGAGTACACCGTGCCAAGCTTTAGCTTAGATTTTCTCTCTATCTCTTGTATTATAAGCGCAATTGTCGGTACCTGCCCCGCACCCGAGTCTTGCAAGCCTCGATTTTCTTCTCGGCATAGAGCGAGACAGAGAGGGCGAGGGAGAGCTTGACGTGGAATCGCTATGATCTCTGCAACCAGGGGTCTCCGTTTGCTTGCTCGCCTTCCACAACGCAGCGATAATTGTCAGCACCGCCTTCCAAGTCAAACTAGCTCGCAGGCAGCGACACTGCTGCGCGGTTTTTGTGCTAACCCGGAACGAAACGATCGAAGCTCCTGGGAGTCAAATGAACCGTCTCACGCAAAGGAGGTGGAGGCGTCGCCTACCTGGCGCGGCTATTTCCCAGACATGTTCCTCAACAAACAGGTCTTTGAGCAGCACCTAACCACACAGAGGAATATCCTTAGCTATGTCACCGGCGGTGGAATGTTCGTTGCAGGAAGTGGCGTGCTTGCGTACAAATACCTTAACCTATCCCTTCTCGATGCCAGCGGTATTGGCCTGACCACCGTGGGGGCGGCAATCGTTCTCCGAAGACTGTCACAGGACGGTTCCAAGAAGGACAACACACCCCCAGAAAAAGCGCCGCGCCGCTTCTCTTTTCAGCTATGGAACGATCAGCATCGCCTCAGCGGAGACCTGGAGGAGCTGAACAACGTCTCGGATCGGACGCTCATCCCAAACCAAAACTCTCCCGAACTCCCGAGGATTTCCATGGATACGTACAAAGTACTAGCGGAGAAGATGGCCGCTCGAAAAACCGAGAGACAGAAGGTCAAAGCCGAGCAGGCCAAGCATAAGAACACGGCACTGCTTGAGGACCTTAATGCTGGCGTTAGCATACAAGAAATCGCCGAAAAGTTTTCCCCGCGTGTCTTCATCGTCAACTTCGATACTGCTGCGCGTCCCGTGGGCCCCCCAGGGTGTGTGCCATCTCTGTCAGCGTTGCGGCTGCCTCGTCCTTCTGTTCAGAAATCGAAGTGGTCCCTCTCTCTCCGTAGTTTTCGTGTCGCACACGGGCACCTCTTTTGACCAATGTCGCACACAAAAAATCCTCACCCGGGTCTTCTGGTGGAGTACCTCGTGTGTCGTCCTCACATATTTTGCTTTCCCCGAGGCTTCTCGTCGAAGCTCATGCAACAATGGCGCAGCAAATGCTGATCAAGTCTTTCAAGCTCGCTGTGCATCCGCCACACGGAACTCGCCGGCTCTCCTAAAACCCTCCAATAAAGCTGCGAGAGATGCATGATACGTACTGGGCTTGACACCTTGGCAGGGCTTTCTCCGCAGAAAGCCTATTCGTTCCGAGCCCGACTGAACTAGTCCCCGCGCAACTTCTTCGGATTACTCCACATCGCTCGCGTCACGCCTGTGTTGTGCGCAGCGACAGTATCAGCGGCGGGCTCTGCTCGTTATCGCGCTTTTTATGCCCACTTGCGCCTTAGGCAGCTTTGGGAGGACTCCGCACTTTCGGTTCCCGGGGCACCTGCCACTCTCACGTATTGTCCTTCCGCAATTCTGAACTTCATCTGCCATGCGCCTCTGCTTCCCCTCCCTTGCAGCACTCCGCGGTGCGAGCTTGACTCCGCGCTGCCGTGCGCTGTGCCGACATGTGACGGCGTGTTCTACAGGCGAGGCCAAACGCTGCTGCAGCAGTTCACGGATACCATCTCTATGCTCGTGGCGGTGTGTTCCAAGTACGACGAGGTGGTGGTTAAGGTGAGGATCTCCGCCTTGGTGTTCGGTTTAGTTGCTCGACGCGGCGAACACAGTGGGGCTTCGGTATTCGAGTTAGCTCTACAGAGCGGTACTCGTGGTGAGAAACCCGATCTCAATTAGGGTAGGCTTGACGAAATGGTGATGAAGGTGAGGATCCTGGTTTCGATATTATGGGACGACTTGTTGGTGATGAGTAGCCTGGTCACGGTAGGGTTACCGAGGTGAAGTGGCCGATTTGCAACAGCGCAGCAGCGTAAGGGACACAGTTTCTGGCATTGGCGATCTTCATGGTAGGATTTGGCGGAGGGAGCGTGCATGTTCCAATGAGGACCTCGAGGTCGCGGAGATGGGCCCGGCGGTCATCGTGGTACGGCTTGGCGGAGGTAGCATGCAGATTTCAGTAAGGACGTCGAGGGTGCAGAGATGGGCCCGGCGGTCATCGTGGTAGGGCCTGAAGGGGGGTCTTCATACCAGGGCCTGAAGGGGGGTCTTCATACCAGGGCCTGAAGGGGTCTTCATACCAGGGCTTGAAGGGGGTCTTCGTCCAGGGCCTGAAGGGGGTCTTCATACCAGGGCCTGAAGGGGGTCTTCATAGCCCAGGGCCTGAAGGGAGGATCTTCATACCAGGGCCTGAAGGGGTCTGCATAATAGGGCCTGAAGGGTCCTTCATAACAGGGCCTGAAGGTGGTCTTCATACCGGGGCCTGAAGGGTCACCATAACAGTGCCTGAAGGGTGGTCTTCCATAACAGTGCCTGAAGGGTGGTCTGCATAATAGGGCCGGAAGGGGGGGTCTTCATAACAGGGTCTGAAGGAGGATCTTCATACCAGGGCCTGAAGGGGTCTTCATAACAGGGCCTGAAGAAGTCTTCGACCAGGGCCTGAAGGGTCTTCACAACAGGGCGGAGGGGTGGTGCTTCATACCAGGGGCCTGAAGGGTGGTCTTCATGCAGGAGTAGGGTCTCCATACCAGGGCCTGAAGGGGGTCTTCATAACAGGGCCTGAGGTGGTCTTCGTAACAGGGCCTGAAGGGTGGTCTTAAGTAACAGGGCCTGAAGGATCTTCACAACAGGGCCGGAAGGGGTCTTCATAACAGGGCCTGAAGGGTGGTATTCATACCAGGGCCTGAAGGGGGGTCTTCATACCAGGGCCTGAAGGGAGAAGCATTCGCAGACCACATGGGGCCTCGAGGTGGGGCAGACGGGGGGCTGGTGGCCGTGGTATCACAGTCAGTGAGCTGTTGCGTGCACGTACCTCATTTGTTGAAAATATGAGATCCTTTTAGCCATGCTGCTGCGGCGACTGATGAAGCGGCCTGTGGCTTGCGGTGCGGAGCAGGTGTCCTCCCCTGGGGGTAGTGTGATTGACTATGGGTACGCGAGCTCGCAGCTGTTGCGCCTGAAGCGCGCGGGGGTGCGTACCACTGTGTGCGTCGACAAGGTGGCAGCGAGTGGTGGCTACATGATGGCATGTGTCGCAGACCAGATCCTCGCAGCGCCCTTTGCATTCATTGGATCGATAGGTGCCAGCCTGCTCAGCTCTATCGACCTTGAATCAATCCCCACACGCAAACTCTCCAGAAGGCGCCTGCCTGCGCGGCACTTACCTTTTGGGCCGAGGTGACATGTTGTATTTCGGAACGCAATCCTGGCGAATGGAGGGAGACCCGTTGCGAGCCAGCGAACCCCTTTCAGCGCTTTTGACACATCGGGAAGGGCTCCGTGCGCTGTCAGGAGTGGTGGCCCAGCTGCCAAATTTCAACAAAGTGCTGACCAAGAATGACATCGATTTCATGCTGTTCACCGCGGGGAAATACAAGCGCACCGTGACCGTCCTCGGGGAGAATACTCAAGAAGGTGAGTGCCCGTCTACTGCACTTTTTATACACTCATTGGGATCTCTCTGAGTGAGCTCTCCGCGCCCCGCCATCTCTGCACGATTAACGCGCCGCCGGAGTCCCCGTGTGCGATGCCTGCTCCTTTGCCCTGCACGAAGTTAGCGAATGTATGACATGATATTGGCCGCTACTTGTGAGCAGGAATTGACAAGTACCAGCAGGACATCGAGGAGATCCACACAGCCTTCAAGGATCATGTGGCAAGCCACAGGGTGGCAGTAGAGATCGACGAGGTCGCAACCGGGGAGACCTGGCTCGGCCTGCAGGCCCGTCCCACATCACCCGAACTCTCTTCCCCGTTCAATGAGGTGGCACACGATAGCAGCTTGCCCTGGAGCACAAAGAGAGTGCCCGCGAAGTGCCAACTGGACTGCATTGCTGCCGAGCCAGCCAGCAACCAGACTGTTGCATCTTACATTAGATCGATGAGATGTGTCGCGTGGATACACGTGGTAGTGCCAATTCCATTCCGGTGTCTTGTTGATGGTGTGGCACAGAGCATTGTACTCCTGGTGTGCCATCATGAGCACAAGTTGGCGGCTTGTAATTGGTGAGACTTTGCTGAGCTGGGAGACCCCACTGCAGGCGATACAAAGGGGCTTGGTTGACGATCTGATGACGAGTGATGAATACATTCGTTCCAAATCAACAACCCATGACATCATTGTCGTCAGTGAGTTCAAGAAAAAGCGTGGTCTGGTTGACCTAATTGAACGTTCTCTTGAGGCCTCGGCGGAGGCTCTGTCAAGCGTCACATCCTCCTTCAGCTGGCTCAAGGGAGACTTTGATAAGAGTCAAGGAATTCGAGTTGAGAATCAGTCCCCTTTTCGGCCGCAATGAGGGAACCTGCCTGGGCTTGAATTCCTTGTTGTTGATCACGAGCTCAGGATAAAGTTATGAGTCACATATGACAGTTTGTGGAGTTTCCCATTTACTGTCAATCAATATTTGATGCGCTTCATGCGTGTTTGCAATCCCGTTGGGTGATGATCGGTCACATCGTATCATCTTTCCATGCTGCTTTGCATCTGGGTTGGGAATATGTATGAGTTTGTGGTATCTTGTCACGGCCCGCCCTGCTCTTGATTTGCCTCTCACATCCACTGGGATGATGATGGGCTGGCTTTTGTTGGCCGATCTCATGCCGTTCAGTGTTTGTAATCCCGACACAATCTCCGCAACTGACGCCTAACGGCCATTCTTAAGGATGTCAAGTTTTGCCACTGTGGATAGCGTACACGCCGTTTTCGGAGATTGACTGACAAGCAAGCACCATAAAGTTGCAGCGAAGATATCCACCAGCAGACCCACTTTTGAAAGCTTCGGAAGTAAGCAGAGTTCTGATTTTTCTTCAGGTGGATTTTATAGAGAAATATATTCAAATTATATGTGATGAGTTTTCTAAAAGTTCATTCATTAGGAAGCGAGACATTGACTATACTGACGTTGACTACAAAGATGCAGTCGGACAGTTTTCATCATGCACCATCATTTTGCGCAAGTACTTATTATTTGCTGTTATTCCTATATCAAATGGAAAAAATGGAGGTCCACTGCCCGGAATGCCGAGTCTCAAGACAAAAAAGTGGGGGCATGGTGTATGCGGCATGTTTAAAAAAAAACGTTTTGAGTGTGCGAGACTTTTCCTCGGGAATTCACCTATTTACGTAGGCGGTCGACTCCTGCGCAGCTAGTTAATCCATGATTAGTGCATTTCGTGGAGACTAGATCGGAATCATCTTCATAATAGGTCCCATACATTTCTGCAGAATGCGTTACCATTTACCGTGTTTATTATCGAGGACCGTCCAAAAGTTTGTAAGGCACATATCATCGAGGTTTTCTAGTTCATTCGTTCCTAACACGACTTATTCCCTTTTCGTTACATTTCGTTACACTCGTAGTTACACTCATAGTAACACTAATGCAGGAGCCTTTCTTCCAGCACCGAAGAGCAACCTGCTAATAAAAAAGTAGTAGAGCAGAAAACCATGCCTACGCAACTATCGCTTGAGCGAGCAGAGCTCTACTCGTCAGTATATGAGATCTCATTGCAGTCTGAACAATGAAGAGCAACTTACTTCGCCGCAGGAGATCCACGCTGTGACAGGGCCGTCGGTTATCGTCACGTAGCAGGGCCACCATAGAAAACGAGTCTGGACGTCCGACGTACGTACCGCCCGTTATAATTCTCGAGCGCCGTCGGGAACTGGGTTTCTAGGGGCTACCGTACGGTATCCGCAGACGTAATGTCATTTTTATCATATACACGCGCTCCAGATCGAGAGTCTAATCACGCTTGTCGCACGATGAAAACGCGGTCAGTGATGGCGGATCTTATTGTGATTATCCGCATGTCGCCGCTCCTTCCATCATTATGACAGAGCTCGGAATGATTTGGTAGATGACATCCCCATACATATATAGCATCGCCAACGGGCGATGAGTGCATGTGGTCTCCTATGGTCACACCCGTTACATCAGGGATGCCGCCATTCCCAGCTATACGGCGGGCGGTGTAGACTAAGGTTTCTCACGCAGCCTGGATGTCTCAGAGTGGTCTCCAGGCAGTCACAACACTCACGTCAAGGCACGCAAACCAACCAACCATTTTATTTGGCAAAGCCCAACGATGGCTATCATTATTACCCTTGTTCATATTTACCTATGTACACTGTACTGCCACACCTATATACCAAGACGAGTGGAATACATCCCACAACCTGGTATCTAGCGCTCAATTTCCCACATCTTCGGATTGGGCTGTCCTACACTGACAGCTGGCGTCCGAATCCAATTATTGCAACAAGATCCACCCACGTCCTCCAAGGTGTCGTCATCCGAGAGGAGTCGCTCCTTAAGCCGACGGAGTTTGCAAGGGAGGAGCTGGAGCAGCGGTACTTCTGTCACGCAGATTGTCTTCATCGCCTCTTGAGGTGGCCCCACCCATTTTCATCTGCAAGTCCCCACACGCAGTGGTAAGAGGGCATCTGCACGGCCGATGCTCAAGCACAGGGTGCAGGTGCATTGCAACACCCGAGCCATGAAGCTCCGTGCTCCAGAGACGCTGACGTGTCCTCACCAACCCAAGAGGGTGATCCAAAGGCCGCGTGGTAATTCAACTCTGCTCACTGAGGGTTATTCAGCTTCCAACCCGGGTGGAGGGATTTTGCACTGTTCACATTCAGTTCCTCCAATGTTAGGGCTTCCCGGCGCTCGCTCGATTCAGACAGACTTTCACATTCAGTTCCTCCAATGTTAGGGCTTCCCGGCGCTCGCTCGATTCAGACAGACTTTCACATTTAGTTCCTCCAATGTTAGGGCGTCCCGGCGCTCGCTCGATTCAGACAGACTCAGACAGACCCTACATGCCGCTTGTGCACTGCCTCCACAAGGTCCTCGCACAGGGTGAGCTTGTTGCACCAGCATAAAAATCCATGGCACCACATATAACAGCGAGTCCAAAGAAGCTGCCTAAGCTAAAGTCAGCTTAAAAAGATGGTGGGAATCGAGCTGCGGAGCGCATGGCAGAGGATGCGGTCTGGCGAGGAAACTCACCAGAGGATGATCGGGGTGCATATCGCTGGTTTTGACACTGATGGACCGTTCGCCTGGTGTGCGGTACAACATGGCTGCTGAGTCATCGACAAGGCCGCGTGACCGTGGGTTGCGTAGCGGAGGGGACGTGGTCTTCGCCGCTTCCATGAAGTCGAAGGGCCCCGCTGGGATGCTGAGGGTCGATGGGAACCCAAAGGGGCCGCGGCCAACAGTGTAGGCAGGGTCCCGGATCGGCTCGTCAGGCCCAGGCTGCAACCTCTGCACGCCCTTCCCACAGTCCTTGCACATCAAGAAATTCGACAACATGAGGCTGGGCTGCTGCGCCTGGGTCTCCCCCTGATTCTGGGTTATTGGCCTCTACTCTCATGTTTCTGGTCCGGTCACGTGAAAATGGGGCGGATGTCATCACTCATTCCAACACACACCTCTGGCCACAGCGGCAAGAAGCACGAGGACCCAATGAATTGGGAGATGACGCCATAACCGACAACCAGTACAAACCAACGGTCAATAGCACACTTCTCCTCCCCCTCCTCCCGTGCAATCAGGCCGGCGTACCTCCATTGCAGGGGTTATCTCCCATGGGGGAGCTCGACTCATCGGGCCCATTGGAGCTCCGTCCGAGACTGCAGTCCCATAAAAAAACACCTCCTCACACCACAGCCGCCACACAGAGCTAACAAGGCTGCCGACGGCAAGCTCCTCAGACGCCAGCTTCGAACATGAGCCGAGATGTGCCGCAACAAATGGCCTCGGCGCAGACTTCACGAATGGATGAACGCCGTTTTGCATGGTGAGTGATATCACGGAGGCACGCCTCCCTTCAGAAGCTCACTCTCGCAGGAAGCCATACAGTGATTTAAGCCCATACTTAGTGGGGCGGAATTGCTGTCATGTCATACGGTGATTATACCGTCCGAAACCCCGACCGATAGAATGACTTCGTGGATCCGAGGATCAGTATTCACGGAAAACTGATGAACCACATCTCGGACCGTCAGATACCGTATTTTTTGCGGGGTTGCAGTTTGCCACGTGCCAACAATGGCTTAAACACCGGGGTCAACGCCCCCCAGTTGGGCTGGTCAACGCCCCCTAGTCAAGGCTAAAAACTCAGCGTGGCGAATTGGCTGGAACAATTTAGAAACAGATTTGCAGAAAACTACTTTTTCTAAGTAAGATTCAATGTACATTAGATGCGGTTGAACGTGGAGTCACACTATTCCACTCGCATTTCTGGCCTGTGAGGGGAAGGGGCTCCACCTCGAGAGCGAGTGGTGGACTTAGATCGCTTCGGGGGGGATGTGGAGGAACCGGAGCGTCGGATTTTGGGCGTGGCCGTGTCCGGCAGTGGGATGGAAGTGGACTGCATCTTCGCCCGCGTGGTGGGCGACGCCGTTCGTATCGTAGGCGAGGCGGCGCGCACTGCGGGCGATGTGGCGCGCCGCGTCGTCGGTGGCGTGCCGGCCCGGGTGGTCGCACGCGTGCCTGCTCCTCGCATCTCAAACCCGGGGACCACGTCAGGGCGGCGTGCAGAGGCCAACCCTACGCAGGAACGGATGTGAGTCGGGGGAGGGTCCCCTAACGTGAAGAAGGCGGGCCACGCTCGACTTGTTGTTTGGCTGGTGGGTTGCGGGCAGGGCGGAGTGCTGCGGCAGAACATGAGCGGGTAAAGAAGTGTCCTTGGAACGCACTAGACTTCTTAACTAGCTTCTTCTTGGCGGTGAGGGCCTTCTCAGCCCTGAGCTCCGCTGTCTCCGCGCGGAACTCCGACTCTGCCAGCCGCTGCCGCAGGAACATCGTCTCCTGCTCCAGGCCTGGAGGTGGCTCGACCCACCATCCCCTCCGGGCATCATGGATACAAACCAATGTTTCGACGAACTGCCTCGTGCACTTGCTTCGCCATCCCCTGCCAGCCAATGAGAGTGCAGCATGCACCAGGGAGGGGGCAGGGAGGGGGCAGGGAGGTCGAAATGGATGTGCGGAGTGTGGAGCAATGTTGGGAGTATGAAGCCAGTGTTGGAGTGCAAGGTGGCCGGTGAAGTGAGCTTGGGAAGAAACAGGGTACCGGGCAGTCACGATGGGCAGTGCTCGAGGGCTCGAGGGACGAGAGGAGGAGAAAGGGCACCACGAAGGGTTACGGGGGCATCAGGGGGGAGACGAGGGTCCCGCGGAAGAGGGATGCGAGGAAACAGAGGTTTGAAGAAGAGTTGATGGGGGCACACCGTGGAGGGAGTGCTGGGCGTCCGTGATCGAGCGCAGGCCAACCCGCAGTGTATCCATTTGGCGTTTCACCGCCTCCGACTCGAGAGGCTCCGCAGCGGTGGCGGTGAGTGCCAAGGGAGCAACCTCTGCGGCCTCGTTCACCAGGGCGGCAGTATCCACCTGCAGGGAAGCGAGAGGAGAGGGCGAGGCGGGCTTGAGTTGAGTGGCCGGCGCACGCTTTGCCCTCGTATAGTCCGGTGCCAGAATGGACTTATCAGTCCTCCCTTAGACATTATGGATGTTGAGTACATGAAAGCCAACGGACATTTCCTTAGATGCCACACTCTACATATGCGAGCGTTCTTCGGTACGCCATCTACACCTAATATTGCGGTAGGAATTAGTGCTGAGGAGGAGTTGCCGTTTGTGTTGGCTTTCGCCGAACAAGCCTAAACAGTGGTTCTGGTGCACTCATTTGCGTGTGTCTACTCACAAAGCGGTGCATTCAAATTCCAATTTTGACAGAGCACGTTCTGACTTTAATGCCCTGGGATGGCCTGAAGCTCGAGCATCCTCGCTCTTGCGGCGGCCACTCATACTGTTGTGCACACAACCCTTCACCAGCACTTTGCGGATGGACACTGTGTGGCGAGAATGTCCCTTTGGCAGGAAAGCACTGGCGGAGACCGGACAAACATCGGCCACATTCACACATGCCACTGACAAGCGCGAAGATTATGATTCCTCATCTTAGGAAATTCATCACTCCAATGCACAATCACGTTCTCACCACAGCGCATGTTCATACGGGTCATGTACTCCTTGCGGGGTTCCATGGCGCGCTGCTCAAGGGTATGTACCTACTCTAGCTATTGAAATCTACGGTCAGGAATTGCCCTCCAAAGGAAGGGCTCGCCGGAATAAGGTATGCGGCATGCTCGTGAGAAAGCACGCAAGGCTTCATTTCCATACGGCATCGGACGGTTTGGCCGCTATGGGGCATGGAAGTGCAAGTGGAGCTCACCCGCGGGCTCTCGAGGCACACCCAAATGACAACCAACCGCGATGTATGAATCGTTCCAGGGAGCCGGCGTCAAGCTGCACGTGCACTCGGTGGAAAATATTTCATAGGGTTTCTTAAGTTAAGATAAATATGTGCATTATTTTGTGGACATATGCTTGCATATTGAGTCAAGATAAGTTTAGAATAGTTATATGAGTTATAAACAAGTGATATATGCTAAGTTTAAAGCTCGGATGGCGAATTGGTATGCTCGGATGGCGAGTTCGGATGCTCGGATGGCAAGGCAACCAAGGCAAGTGAAGCAAGGCAAGCAAGTTAAGCAAGCACGTTTGAGGAGAACTACATTGATACTTTTAACTAATGCCCATATGGGTTGGGACGTTGTACCAAATAACTTGGCAGCTTTATCTCTACTCTAGCTATTCACATTCGGACGAGTCATGTCGTCCAGTCGGAGGGCGCGCAAGCCGATTATCGCAACGAGATTCGTCACCCTTCTGGTGGCTCCGTTGAGATGGGCCGTGAGACCTCTCTCGAATCTTCTTAGTAAACTTGTCATCCGAATGTGAATAGCTAGAGTAGAGATAAAGCTGCCAAGTTATTGGGTACAACGTCCCAACCCATATGGGCATTAGTTAAAAGTATCAATGTAGTTCTCCTCAAACCTGCTTGCTTAACTTGCTTGCCTTGCTTCACTTGCCTTGGTTGCCTTGCCATCCGAGCATACCAATTCGCCATCCGAGCATACCAATTCGTCATCCGAGCTTTAAACTTAGCATATATCACTTGTTTATAACTCATATAACTATTTTAAACTTATCTTGACTCAATATGCAAGCATATGTCCACAAAATAATGCACATACTTATCTTAACTTAAGAAACCCTATGATATATTTTCCACCGAGTGCACGTGCAGCTTGACGCCGGCTCCCTGGAACGATTCTCACCTCGCGGTTGGCTGTCATTCGGGTGTGCCTCGAGAGCCCGCGGGTGAGCTCCACTTGCACTTCCATGCCCCATAGCGACCAAACCGTCCGATGCCGTGTCTTGACGCCCACCCACCGTCCGATGCCGTGTCTTGACGCCCACGCTTGAGCAAAACCCTTGGCAGGCAGGAAACGGAGGTCCCCTACAATAGCGCGGTGGGGCCTCAAAACGCTAGATTCCATCATGTGGTGAGGTACCGCACGAGATGCGCGCGAGACGGCGGCGCAGGCAAGGGCCGGGCCAGAGGGGGTGCACCCGCATGAGTGCTTCATGTGTGGTGCAAAGCTCCTGCTGCAGCAACTCCATCTTATGCTGGTCCGCCTTCCGGTTCACGTCCTCCGCATGCAGCTGCTTGTAGGCCGTCGACAGCGCCTCCTCCACATTCTTCATCTGCCGCGCACAGAGCACTCCGAGCCACTCAAAGGTGCGACTCAGCCACCAATGGCCGTGCCGATGCAGCCACCACTGGCCGTGCCGATGCGGCCACCACTGGCCCTGCCGGACGCCCCTTGTTGAGCCAGAGGTTGGCGGCGAGGCAGCAAGGGCTTGCCAAGTTGTGAGCCCCAGAAGGGGAGGTCATGGGTGAGTTCATCAGGGCCGCAAGCAGGGGGCGGAGGCGTGCAGGGATTCGCGCAGCAGGCCGGAGGGGAGCAAGACGTGGATGGCCACGAGCCCCACAAAGGGGTGCACCCAGCAACAAGCGCAGAGCAAAGGGAGCGGTGTAGAAGCAGCTGAGGTGGCTGAGGCGTGTTAGGGGCCGAGGGACGAGGAGGCCAGGAGACAGAGGGATTACAAGGGGAGCCTGGTGGGTACAGTGAGGCCATATCCCACGAGAAAGCGGATGGAAGGAATGGTATAGGCCCCACGGGCAGCAGCAGAGTCAGTGGCGCGCTTCACGCCGATTTATAAATGTGATTGCATCTATTTTCGGATGCACTCTCGTCACATTTGTATTATCCCTCAGATGCCTGGGACTGGCATCTAGCGCTGCCAAAGCGCAGAGCAAGGCGGTAGAGGGGAGGGCTGACCCTCATCTCCACAGCGCCCCGGTACTCGCGCTCAGCCAACACCATGGCATCTAGGGTTTTGCTGCCGGCCATGGCCTCATCGTAGCTGTGCAGATACCTCTGTCCTCTGCACTGGGCGACGTTCACGCGCCACACCTGCCCCTCCAAACAATCCTCAGTGGGCCCCCGGCGGCTTCCCAATCTATCTTCACCCAATCATTGTTTACGGATTATCCGACTCATTTTTCTGCCCAATCACAGAGAGCGCTCAGCGCAAGGATTTCGGCGTCATGGGGTGAATGTTAGGGGTAGGGGGCTACAGACACAGGTGGCTGGCGGCTGCTCGGATTCAGAGAAACAGAAGCAAGGCATTGATATCGGTCCCCTGGACAATCACTTCAGTACATGTGGCATGTTGCGTGTGATTCACCGAAAAAATATATTACAGACCACATACGGTCAGATGACCCACACTAAAACGCAACAATCTTCCTGGACGCTTTGTATAGTGGTACAAATATTTCTGAAATTGAATTCCTTACAGGAACATCATCCGACAAGAGGCCTCGCGTTAGCTCTATGGAATTTAGTGAAAATCTAGGCATGCCAACGACAACAAGTGACACCCTCATGTATCGTCGGTGTCAAACACCCTAACACCCTAATGGCCCTTGACAGGTCGACGACGCTCAAGGGAGAATAGGGTGCGCTGCGGCGGCTCGCTACAGGGCCTCGGAGCAATTCCCTCGAGGGGTCAGCGCATCCCGGCTAGGGCAGAGAGTTTCCAGCGCAGGCGGGATCAAGTCACAGACGCAATCGGATGGCCGAGTTGGCCAGAGGGGTGGACTCCACCAAGCTTGAGAGAATCTGGTTAAACACCCACTGACGTGGGCGGTGACGACTTTCACCCCCGGCGCTGTACGGGAGCATGGTGCGGCGGTACAGGATCTCTGAGGCAAGTCAGGTGGCGAGGGTACCGGCGTCAGAGGACTCGCTACGAGGGCGTGCACACACTGAACGGCATGAGGCTCGCCGACAAAAGCCAGCCCACCATCGTCCCAGTGGAGGTGAGAAGCACTCAGGAACGGGGCGGGGCCGTGACAAGACACCACTGACGCACACACATCTCAAACCGAATGCGATGCAGTCTGGATAGAGGGATGTATGCTTTATTCACTCCCACGCATACATTTCGTGAGATAGTGCAGCCGGTCCTCTGTGGCGACGTGGTGCCAAAGGAATCGGTCCAAGCACAAGCCACACATAAATGCAACGGCTCGATCTTTCCAGCGGGGCATGAGCTCCGGCGCCGAAGGAAGTCCAAACTTTGTTCTCACACATCCGGCAGGGCGAGGCTGCCCTCGCTGAATACCTGCATGGCGTGCATCAGTGCCTCGCGCCGCCACCGCTGCACACAGAACATGAACAGGTACCTGCGCCGCCACCTCCGCCGCCGCCGTAAGGGCACGAGGGTCGCCGGGGGGTGCAAGGACTGCCAGCCCTTTGCAGGGCACTGCCGCCTGGCAGCCGCTCCGTGTGCGATCCCCCGGGACATGGCCTCTTCCAAGCCGCATCATTTCGCAGCGCCATCCTGCGAAATCAACGGGCATGATGCAGCGCCCCATGGAGCCATCCAACGGCACCCGATGAACCGCTTGAAGGACGGCCCAGTGCATCAGCACACAACTGTTCAGCAATCAGCACTTGTGCGTTGATGAGACTGTCGATCTAAGTGCCTCTGACACGCGTTGCCGACCACGGCCTGCAATGGGACGCAGAGGATGCGCGTGCGTCCCGGACGAACCAGGCTCCGTCCTGAGAATCCCGCTGAAAGGTGCATGCAGCCTCGGGCACTCACTTGTCGCCCCTTTCTCATACGGGAAGGTCCACAACGTGTGTGTTGCCGCCACCAGCCACGTTCTCAAGGGCAGAGATTTTCCTCGGCCCCGTCGCTCGGAGGATTATGCACCAGAACCGCTCTCCAGGAAGGTGCATAATCCTTCGCATTCGCTGCGTCCCACTACAGGCCGTGGTCGGCAACGCGTGTCAAAGGCACTTAGATCGACAGTCTCATCAACTCACAGCTGCCCCAACACACCGCGCGTGAGCGGGAGTGTGCGCACCGGACGCGCCGGTCGCGCTTGGATAGTGCCGCCCACTGCATCATCACCCGGCTTACTTGAGACTTCTGGCTGAACTCCCAACGTCGTGCCGCCTGTCACCGTCAGACCTTCACACCTTCAGATCTTCTGTTTCGCACCTCATACGCAACCAGCGCATACCCTCTCAGCGAGGGGTTGGGTGAGGGAGGGGGGGGGGAGTATGCACATTTCAGCACATGTGGAGCGTGAGCGGGCAATGACCCGGAGGATGTGTTGGCGCCGCTCGTGGCGCAGCTCTTGCCACGTGGCAAAGGCCTCCACCAGGGCTCGGCGTTGCAAGCTAACTCGGAGACGGCCGATGACGTTGGCCCGCCGCACTGTCCGCTTTGTGACGAAGACCCATGCATTCCACGCCGCCCCTGCGCACGCACCGATCCCCCCGCACGAGGTGCCCTGAGCCATGGCGTTCCCGGTTTTCCCCCACGTCACGAGTGACCCATAAAATTGAGGCTGCCCGACGGTCAATTGCGCCATGCATGTGTTCACAGAAGCACGTGTCACTTGCGCCATGCCTGTGTCCACAGAAGCGCGTGTCACTTGCGCCATGCATGTGTTCACAGAAGCACGTGTCACGAAACGCGTGCTATATTTCTCGATTCTCTCACGATAATATCATCCGCCCATGCGTGTATGAGATCAGGTTTCCAAACTCCCCGATGTGCCACCCAACATGTGCGAGGCGAAGCCAAATGATTTCCCCGCCCCAAAGCTCCCTATCAAGGTCCACGTCACGCGAGGGGACATCTCCCAAAAGGTCAAAGTCAACAAAATTGGTGCGTTGACCGATATCCCGACTTCAACTCAGGTCACAACAAAAAAATGACCGTTCGATGTCAAGATCACATCATAATGAAGACATCTAAACATCAATCTCCAAATCTGGCGATTCCTCGTCGCACGGCAGGTGGTCAAAGTTGCTGAAGGCTGACTCTAACTCTCTAGTAGATGTTCCCACGCGTCACATGCACCTTGGTATGCGCACCACCCTCGACTTTGCCTTCACTCCTCTACCTCTGCCTCCAACATGTTCACAGAGAGCTCTCCCCGGGGATAAGCGGCGCGGCATGAGATGAGGGTTGACGACCCAGGAGGCGCTCACGGCCACATCTATGCCGCCCTCTAACACCGCACCGAACGCTGTGCTCCGCACGATGGACTGGTCTGGAATCTGCGGTGGAGAAGCAGATGGAGAAGCGGATACGCTCGAGGGGGGGCGGGCAGTGCAGGGCGGGGGAGAGCCTGACCAAGTCCTCGCAGGAGCGCCCGGCTGAGCAGCCCTCGGTGCCGCTTCGTCGCCAGCACCATAGCCCGCCAGCTCTGCCACCCCGATGCCATTGCGGACTGCTGCAAGCGCATGGTCCCCCTGCGCACAGCTACATGGTCCAATCAGCCTTCGTGACAAGCCATCCATTCCCACTCCCTCCACCTGCCGTGAGCTCTCCCCATGCGAACCACCCGAACACCCGTCCACTCCTCTCGCACACTGCCGCACTAGAAATAGCCGATCCTCAACACACGAGCTGCCCGAAGATCCCTCCGGCAAGCATTCCACCCCGCTCTCATCGCACCGTGTCCCCCCTGTGCCCACCCCCCACAGCTCCGGTGTCCTGGTAGCACCCTAATTTTCTGATCTTCCGATGGAGTCCAGGGCTCTACATCCAAGTGGAAGCAGCACCAGGCATGGCAGGAGCATGAGAGCCACACAGTTAGCGTCACTGGCGGATATCACGGATGCACCGCACGAAGAAGTACCAATCGCAACCCGCCAATACCATATCGAAGAGGCGAAGGGAGCCAGGTAAAAAGTGCCGGGCATTGCTGACATAACGTCTGGAGGGAGCCGGGCGGCGCACTTGCGGAGGAGGTTTTGCTGGTGAGTAGCCGTTTTGGCAGTCGTGACCCACGCGGTCCAGGCCTGAGCCATGCAGAGCTGAGTCAGCCTCGTCACCGCGCGGCGCAGTTTCTCCAGTCGGTCGTGCTTCAGCACCATCAGCTTCCACCAGCTGTTCCAGCATGGCAACAGGCGCCGCAGAAGCAGCCGCCCCGCCGCCTGCGACCCAGCCGCGGCAACCACGCCCCCCCCCCGCGTTGCCACAGCCACAGACCGGCAGGCGGCGCACTGCTGACAACCACTCAAGCGACACAACCCCTGGCGCCGGCTGGACCGTTCATCGGTACTGCTGGAGGGGAGGAAAGAGAGGTCGGGGGAGGGGCTACCTTTTGAAGACGTCCACGCCTCTGCTTCATCTGCGCCACATTGTCCCGCCACCCGCGCAGCGCCATTGCCAACAGCCGGTTCTGCAGCTTGCCCAGCGTGCCCTCCAGCCCTGCACCACGAGCCACCCCTTCCAACCCTCTCGATATGCGGGTCCCACTCCCAGGTCTTGCCTTTAGAAGTGTAGGAATCTCACCTCACCGCCCCCGGCCATTATGGGCACCTGGCGCTCCGTCATGCACAGTGCATACTCGCCTCGCCCAGCAGGCTGGCAAGATGCGCGCGTGTCTGCGGCTCCACCACAGTACAGCACACCGAGACGAAATCGCCACGTGGCCACCTAGATCGGCATGAGCGAGAACAAAGGAAACAAGCCGGGATATGCCGTCCGTCACGAGCCTCGCAGCGTGGGCGGCTGAGATGATATCTGGGCTCGAGCAGGTTGGGCTCGAGGACACCGCCCCTTGCTACGAAAGTGAGGTGAGTGGCATAGGCGGTACGCATAGGTGACCTCAGCCTGTTGGAGGGGGGGCTTCGAGCAGTCGAAGGGGGACCCCGAGCAGTGAGAAAGAGGAAGTGATCTCGTTCCAGGGGGGCTTGGTGGAGTAGGGTAGCTCCGGTCGCCCGAGAGGGAATTGAGCAGACATCAGGCGCAGACCAGGGGGGGACCAGGGAGCCAAGGTGGGTTGTGGGCGGTCGGAGGCGGCGGCCACCTGTGAGGTGCTCATCCTGGATGCCGCTGCTCCAGGCGCGGAAAGCGCGGCCAAGAGCAGCCTTCGTGATGGCGGCCACCGCGCGCCGCAGCATTGCCCGCCGGTCCGCACTGTCCTTCACTGCGTTTTCCCACGTGGCGTACGCGCTCCCGAGGTAGTGGTTGCTCATGCGCAGCAGCGCGCGCTGTAGCAGCAGGCGGCGATCTGCCGCCCTCCCGCCACCTCGCTCTCAATCTACCCTATCCCCCGCAAAACGTCCGTTGGCAAACGTTCCTGACGCCCCCCTCGGTTACGGGGGGCCTAGTGCTGCAAACGCTTGCCCCGGCCTGCCAGCGATGACACGCAGGCAGAGGGGAAGAGAGCGCGGGTCACCATGTGCGGCTGACGAGGCGGCTTTCCACGTGCGCCAGGCCGGGGCCACCACGATGCTGAGCATCATCCGCAGGGACTCGTCCAGCTGCTTTTGCCACACCCGATGATGCCGGACAGCCTGCTGCCAACCTGCATGCCACACCGCTCTCCTCCGCAGCGACTCTATATACTTTTTATGGACCTGTCTACCACGGACGCATGTCAGCCAGGGAGGGGATGGGCGCGGGAAGGAGGAAGGAGGCCATGGGAGCCGGCGGGTCAAAAACCTTCAAACCCTAAATGCAGGGGTAGGCGGGGAGCACTGCGCGAACATGGTGGGCTTGCTGGGGTGAAGATGCTGGTCGGAGAGCGAGCATGCGGCGAAGCTGTTGGCTCGTGTGGAGGGAGGGAGGCTGGGGGCGATCACCGAGCCAGGCGTGCTTCATGCTGCGGTGGATGAGGGAGGCCACGGCCCGCGCGAGCACTCGCTGGGAGCGGAGGTGTTTCTCGGAGGAGGCGCGCCAGCCCCGCAGCGCGCTGTGCAGCAAGTGCTTCACCATGAATACCACCGCCTTCTTCAGCACGTGGCGCTCCCGCAGCCTACCTCGCCGCACCAACCCAGAAGAAGCACGGTGAGACGCGCTGGTCGGGTGCGCGTTTCCAGGTCCAGGGAACGACTGGGCTGTGCTTCACTCTTGCACACGCCGCGCGCCGCGACGCTCCGTGGCGGCTCCTCCCTCCTCGAAGCGCGCATGCGCCGGTCGCATTGGCACGCTGCCTGTAGGCGCGGGTCTTCCAAGGCTCCACGCACGCGGAGACCAGGGCTCCATAGGGCAAGGGGCGACCATCACAAGCCAACGGGAGTTGGGACACATCCAAGATCAGTCGGAGAGCAAAGAGCCATCGAGATCCTATATCCGAAGGCCACACGATGCCGCCAGGAAGAAATGAGGGTAGGTAGGGGGGGCCGATGAGGGGATGGGGGCACTGCACCGTGCTTCCCAGCAGGCCCACGCAGCTGCTAAAGTGCGCTGCAGCACCTTGGCGACTGCCCGCCCCAGCACGTGCTTCAGTCGGACCTGCGGGGCCACGCCACGCCGCACACCCCCCCGTCTCAATACCGACAAAATGGCCTTCAGAGGGCGAGGCACTGAAGATACGAACTCAGGCTCGTTGGGACGGATCCAGCACAGCACCTGCTCGGTGCGCCTCGGCTCACCTCCCAGCCTCGCCGCCCCATCACACACCCCGTGGCAACCATCTCACATGGCATAGCACGAGGGTTGAGGCGCGCGCTTGTGCCCCACAAGAAGCAGCACACTGCCCCCTCCTGAAGGCGGCCGCGGCGTTCCCTGCAGCGCCACATGCTTCGTCTACCCGCTCGCACTTTTCTGCACGCCAGCTGTCATTCCACGGGCCTGCCTTGCAGCATGGCAAGGGGTCGGGGTGAACTTGAAAGTTTCCAGGGAGTGACATACGAAGCCATTCCACCCGACCCATGCCTACATTGTGTGCCACCACATGAGTCGAAAGCTTCTCTCATTCACACATTCCACGCGCGTCCTGCCTGCCGCTCGCAGACATTAGGGTTTAGGGTTTAGGGTTAGGGTTTCACCGAGTGCGACGTGAAGTCTTGCCACGCGTTCCACGCCCTCTTCGTCTGCCGTTGCAGCAAGTTCATGGCGCACTTCTGAGCCACGGTGAGCTGCATGGACCCGAGCCTCACCTCCCCCCCACCCGCACATCCATGTCAATCAAAGGGCCCACGGACAAAATGAACGGCTGGGCCTCTCGCTTCAGGAGCGGAAACAGAAGAGGCGGACGGAATCAAGCAAGAGCGCTGTCTTTCCCATCCGAATCCCACAATCGCTTTCGCCCCGTCTGCCATAAGCTCCACTGCACGCCTGAATGCCTCGCACGCCGCAAGCGGCTGTGATCCGGCGCTGCCAGGCTCATCTCGATGCTGACGTGGCGATATCGTTTAGATGGCAATTCGAAAGCGCTCGCACTGAGGGGAAAGTGCGGACGAGAGCCACCCGCCCCTGTGATGGGATGCACCTGCTGGCCGGCCATACTGATCACGTCGATCCAGCCGCAGAATGCGGCGCCCATGAGGTCCCCCTTCATGCGGCGCAGCACCTTGCTGAGCTTGTGCACCGCCTCCCTCGTGGACTCCGCCGCCCCGAGCCAGGTCTCTAACGCAGCCGCGGCTCTCCTGTTCAGAAGCTTGGCCGCAGCGCGGCCCACAGCGAGGGTCTGCCTCCGCCTTCCTTTCCACGAGGCGAAGCACATTGCGACGCCGCGGTTCATCAGTTTCGCAACACACCGCTGCACCCGGAGCTTCCGCTGCGCTGCGCCTTGCGTGGCGGTAGCCCACTGCGCAAACGCCTTGCTCGCCTCGCGCGTGACCATCTTTGCCACCGCACGCTCGAGGGTGAGCCGATGCGTGTGGCGGGTGGCGCACATCTCCGCCCACTGGTTCCACGCCGCTGCTAGCCCACACTTCTGGACGCGCCTCACCGCCTTCAGAAGCAGCTCCCGCTGCGCCCGGCCCCTCTCACAGGTTTCCACCCACGACGTGAGCGCCATGTGGACCGTGCGGCTGGCCATGCGGGCAAGGCACTTCTGCAACACCGCGAAGCGTCGCTCCTCCGCCGCCGCTCGCTCCGCGGTGCCCGCGGCCCACATCTGGAAACCAGCCGCGAGCTTCGCGTTGATTATGCGGCGGAGGATACCCTTTATGCGGCGCGCGTACCCCACTGAGTCCACCCACGCATTCATGGCAGCCACAAGCTGGATCTGCAGCAGGCGCATCAGCAGCGCCTTCGAGCCCTTTGCCTTTACCCGCACGTCGCGCCACTGGGCCCACGCCATCGCCACGTGGCGCTGGGTGAACATCGCCGCAGCCTTGCCCGCCTGCCACCCGCCACAGTCGCCACCAATCAGCACCACGGCCCCTGCCGCCCAGTCCTCCTGCCGAAGTGAGGAGGTCTACAGAGGCACCTTGAGGCGAAGAGAGGCACCTTGTGGCGTATCGTTTTTAGCTCCTGGCCCACATTGCACCAGCTGTCAAACGCCATCACCATCTGGCGCTGTGCAAGACGCACCACCACCTGCACATGCCTCCCCCACACGTACTCAGAGAGCGTGCTGAGTTCGGAGCTACCACAGCGCTGGGTTGCTGCCTGGTCGTACGGGCGAGAGCGCCATTCAGCTGCCGGGTCGGTAGCGCCTGGCGTGACGACATCAGGGGCCTGCTTACCTTGGCGCCGATGCGGCGCATATGGCGCAGGCTGTCGGCGGCTTCTGCCCATGCGCCCCATCCTTTGAAAAGCACTCTGCGAATCCCACGCCGTCGCCCTTCCCTGAATGAAGCAGCGAGCACGTCACACGTGCTTTCCCAACCTACTCGGACATTCAGCACATACGAGTGTCGCGGCTATCGGTCGAGCACCGCAAAAGTTGCATCCTATTGCAATCCAATCGTGCAAGATCCGAATGCGATGGTGGTCTCCGGCTGTTATTCGCTTGGCCTCCCACCCCCCTGCCCTGCACAAGCCAAGCGGGGGATACCTCTTGCGTGCAAAGCGGGCCACTCGGTACACGTGAATCCACTTCCCAATGGCAGCTCCAATGACCGCATTCCGGAGCCGCGCTAACGCCGCGCCGAGCTTCCCCCTGCTCGCCTCTCCTCCTCCATCATCCCTCACCTCCTTACCACTGCATCACAATCAGCTTTCCGAGCTCGGCAAACCATGTGGAAACGATAAAATCTTCGCGCCGTGGAGAACCTGCAGAGAGTGCTTACGCTTGGGTCGCTTTCTTTTGAATCACGGTCGAAAAGGCACAGAGGGCAGGTCGATTGAGACAGCCGCGGATGTCTCAGAGAAAGCTTGAGCATTTTGGAAAGGGAAAATCGGCGCGTTTCAGGCGAACTTTCCCCCTCGTTAGAGGATGTGGTACCGAAATCGTATCACGGGAAATCCATTTGAAACCAGCAGCAGCTCTGTCGATGGGCAGCATGGACGGTGGCGGGCGCGCCAAGAATCCAAGATGTCGGCATGGACACACGTGGCGTATGCAATCGATTCACAGGCAGAGGGAGGGTCAAAGGGTATCGCGATTTCTGCAGCTCTCCCAGCTCAGAGCATGAGAACTCTCGTACTACCGAGCCTGCGAACCGCGGTCGGAACACTCCCGCCGTATTCAGGGCCAGGGCCGCACCGGCTACATTGCTGCCACCGAATTTGCTGCGCCCAAGAGTTGAAAGCGGCTCCCAGTTTACCCGCGAACAGCCGCGCCACGTGGTGCCGCAGCCGCCGCGCCAGCACCATGCGCGCAACCCAGGTGGTCATGGCCGCCCGCGATCTACGGTTAAGCAGCGCGCTCACCGCCTTGCCTTGCTTCCCAGTCAACACCCTCCGCTGACTTGTCGAAGCCTGTGCACACCACCAGGCGCCTCGTGACGACCAATCAACCGGAATCTCCAACAAATTAGCTTTGCTCGTGTGCGCGTGAGCGGGGAGGGGGAACTGGGGGGAGGGCCACCATCGCTGGCACTACTTGGATGCACCTTTGGTGGGGTGCGGGCAAGGGCACTAGGCGGCATCACATGGGGTGTGCACGAGCAGGGATTGGGTGGAGTGCGTCGGCCCTCAGGCAGGCTCGCCATTGGTTCCCATGGTGGGCCCTCTACACACACTTCTCCGGGGAGCAGGGGGGAGCAGAGTGGCAAAATAGAGGATCAGAAGGCCCATGGAGATACCCCAGATACTTGCAGCAAGGGGAGATGGGCGGCACACCCGGGTGAAGTCACGCCAAGCGCGTAATTGGAATCTCCCACCCGAGCCGCTCACCCCGAGCCGCATACATGCCCTGTCAACGCGTGCCACCCACCTGTCCTCAGAGCTTCGCACAGCGCGGCGTGAACTACGGCCGACCCCAGATGGAGGGCAAGCTTCGACCATCCCCGCCAAAGACGCGTCACCCCAGCGCATCATGGCAGTCCTCACGCAGCTCGCTCGCACGACCGCACGATGCACGAAACCACCCGCAATCCATGCGGCATACGCAATGTGGAGAGGCACTTCGAGAGTGTGACCGCCTCTCCGCATGACGAGCAGGACCCGAGGCCCGCGCCTCTCCCTACAAGGAAGTCCAGCTGCGCGAGAAAGCGCCGTAAAGAGTCCATTCGAGACCGCACCTGACCGCCACGCCGCGGTGCACCGTGCGCTCCCGGGTCAGCAGCACCCAGTAGCCCAGGAAGCGCCGCGTTCGATTGCCCCACATCACCCGCAGCGCTCGGCCGCGGCCTTGGGCCTGCACCCTCCCCCCTGTCGCAGATCAGGGACCTGCGCCTCCGCTCACAGCAGCGCCTTATGACACACGACCCACGGAAATGCGGAGAACCCTGGTGGGAGCAGGGTTTAGGGCAACAGCTCCGCGGCCGGGAGCCAAGATTTTGGATAAAGGCTCTGCATACAAACTGCAAGGCTCTGGGATTCGGGGCGAAGCTTCGGAACACATGTGACTTGAAGCAGGGAAGTTGAAATGAAGTTTCCCCGTAATTACGCCGCCCCTCCCTGGCATGGGTGGATGCGATGTATTCGAGGCATCGACAGCCGCCACCCACTTGCCTCAGATGCTTCGCCAAGAGTTTCGCCATGCCCCTGCCACACTCTGCAGCGCCAGCTGCCACTTCAGCGACGCGCAATGTTGCCCTTTGCACCCGCGCCCATCTTCAAAAGCGGCGCAGGGACTACCTTGTACAGGCCATTCTCTAGCCACTGCTTCCAGGAGAAAAAGACCGTACGAACTGCCGTGCCGTGCCCCGCCCCACCCCTCAGCGCCCCCTGCCCTATACTGAAAGTCAGCGGCACATGTGCAAGAACACTCACATAGAGGAAAGTCTTGGCATCAGAAGTGCCGTCTAGATGTTGTGCACGAACTCCAATGCACGATGATTCTGATGCCAGGAGCACTCCCCTAACCACGTGAAAATCCCCGGTGACTTTGCCCTCGCACCGACAGCGCGACGCCTTGCAGGATCGCGGGCATCAGAGGCGCGCGCGTACCTTGGCGCTTGCTTCCGTAGCCCACCAGCCGGCGGACTCGGAACATAAGAGAGTTCCATCGCCACCAGCGCAAAAGCGCGTGCAGCTGTGACCAGTATCGGATAAATCGTATACACTTGCGCGTATGCCTTCGCCACACGAGGTTGTGGGCGCACTGGTAAATGCGCCAGTGCATCCACACCGTACTCATGAGCTGCTTCGAGGAATAGCGCTTCATCACCTGCCAGGGGAGGGAAGACGGGCAGGAGGGGTGTTGTGACTCCATCCCATGACTTTAGGCTGCCGTGGGCTCGAACCCGACTTCGGCGTTAGAAGTCGAGTGGAAGTAGAAATAGATAACACTTATTAGCGATGGGCAGCTGGTAGACTCCATTCGTTGTTCGAATTGAGTGGATGACCGTCAAATGTTACTCAAAAGAACTGAAGCGTGCGGAGGAGTTAGAAGTGGTGTCTCGTGATGAAAACTAGTGAAAAATGACAAGACTCGCTCGTCTTAGGAGCACCGCCCACTCCGATGTGAGTGTAGTCGACGCGCGAGAGTGCAAGAATACACAATGCTGTATGCGAGTGATTTAGACGAATGCCACAATGCGGAGGAGACAAGAGGCATTTCGGCGCTGCAGGCTCTTCAGTGGAAGGTGCATAACAGGCCTTACGGTTCAGCTGGCAGGAGGGATGGTGCGCGTCTGTGTCACACACTTGCGAGAGATACTGCCGTGCGCGAAGCTGACGAGAGCGTTACCTCCTGAAAGGACTCGGAGATGGACTCGATGTGCGAGTAGTGTCGCCGTTGGTCGTCCGCACGCTGCTCAGCCATCTTGGAGCTGCACAATGGAGGGAAGGCACCGAATGGCAACCAAGTGTGAAGTGGGCAGCTATCGATGCGCGGATTGAGCACATGCCAGTGAAGGGTAAATATATATACACATTTTCACATAGCTCAGTGAAGGGTGAATACATATGCATATTTTCATGCATCTCAGTGATGGGGGAATATATATATATATATATGTGTGTGTGTGTGTATATGTCAGTCATGGCTACAGCAGGATAGAGAGGTACACTGATTTAGACACGGCTGTCCAGAACGAATACCGGGCAGTAATCATGCACATGCAGGTCCCGTGCATAGCAATATGAAAGATGCAGAGCATTCTGGAGAGGGAGCTGTGCCTACCGCTCAAGCTCAGACTCCTCTAAGGCGGTCCACACTAAGCCCGCTTCCTTCACAGCTTGGTTGCGCATGCCCTCCTCCTGCCTAAACTTCATCCAGAGGTTATTCACCTGAAACATGAAAACTGTTCCGGTCAGACACCTGCTGCCGCAGAGCTCTCCGAGCCTCGTGCTGAGCGCGCTCTGAGGAGTGGCCGCGCCGCGAGCCTCGTGCTGAGCGCGCTCTGAGGAGTGGCCGCGCCGCGAGCCTCGTGCTGAGCGCAGTGTTTGAAAACTCGTGAGATACCCACATCTAGGTATGAACGCGTGTAAGCGTATGCAGCACTCAGACACGGCGGGTGTATCGCTTCTTCCACCGTGGTGCTGCACGAGAGACTACTCTCAGACGACCACCTCCATAAACCTCCGAGCGAGTGTAAAGCTGAGGTTGAGGGCCTGGGGCGACTGCGCAATGAACGCCCAAATTTCATACCTCACTGTAGAGTTTCCATGTTCCCTTGGAAATTGACACAGAGAGTTAATAAACTATTGAAGCGCCCTGAGGTATACCTGGAAGTGCCTACTAAAAATCGCCGTTACCTTCCCGCTTTCTTTGGGAAAGACTGTGGGTTGACGAAGCTCATGCATGGGCGTTGTGCGTTACGTGCAGACTGCATATTCGGTGCGGAGAGTGGGATATCCGAAAGGTCATTTTCATCTACCTGCGATCTCAGTCTCGCAGCATCCTTATCAGCCCTGTCTGTTGCGGACAACACGTTATGCGTCATCTCCCTAACGTCGGCGAGGCGCTGGTGCGTAGTCTCCACTGGAACGGGCGAAAGATCCGTTTGGCGCCGAGGTGGGGACGTCGCCTCCGGTTTAAGGACTTCCACCATGTCATATACGCTCTCAGGCCTTCGCGATGAGCCCTGAGACCGAGCTTCAGCGCCCCTTTCACGAAGCTCCGCAACGCGCTTTTGCGTGCGGTCCAACAGGTTATAGCCCCGGTCTCCCTTCTGAGGAGAGGTGCTCTTGATATACTCCACGACTTCGTGCAGAGGTCCAGCGCCCCTTCTATCTCCAGGTGACATGTATTCGGAAGGGTCAGCTCGTCGGTGTGATACGATTATTGTACGGTCCCTCTCAGGGGAAAGTACAATCCTTTCCGGGCTTGCACGAGAGACGGCAACCCTCTCACCTGAATTGTGACTCCCTAATGGGCCAACTTGTTTTCTTGACGGCGAATGGTTGGAGTACGGCCTGTATTCCACGGGGGCGTTTTCCACCAGGTCTGCGAATTCAAATGTGTCGGCATCGTTCCAATGCGGATCCTGCCCGCCGTGACCTTTCGGCGGTCTGCCACGGATATCCGCGTACAGCGGTGGGCGCTGCTCGAAGGACGATTGATAACTTTCATTATACCGACTCATGTGTGGTTAAGCTGACAGCGACGCCGAAATCTGGCTCAATGCAACCGTTCAAGACTCGAAGCATAGAAGAGTCCAAAGAGACGACATCTAGTCTATCATATTAGACATGCCAAGAAAACAGGCAACCCTGGAGGGAAGCCTTGAGATTAACTTTATGGCATTCATATCGGAATCCAGACACCCACGCCTGAGAGCTGTTTTGATTTAGGAGATCGTTCGGGTTCCCAGTTCCCACGCCAGATTGAGATTTTCCTAAAATGTTTTGTATTATATTTCCAGTCATTTCCACCCCCACCAACGCCAACGGTCCAAGCAGCATCCGGCATCGGCATACTGTACTGATACTGTGACTGTGTGACACGCGATACTCATACTGTGACACGCGACGGGAATGGGCCCGGGGAACGGGTGCTCCACGGCAAAATAAGGGACACCGAATGTTCAATCGAATGCAAGATTTTTTTCCGGATGGATGGCCTCCCAAGCCGAAGCGAAGGGTTTCCTTTTCCAACCGCAACGCAAGGCCCCTCCCATTTGCTCTCGAAAATTTCGAAACATCATATAAATCCAAATCCTGTAAGTCCTAAAGAATAAACTCAAACTGGAATGTTGTTGAGCAAAAGTTAAGGTATCCGATTTCCTAATAACGTGACACTGTATGGAGGAAATCCACCTCAAAGTCTCCGATACCGTATAATAAGAAATTTTCGGATGGGCACATCTTAAAGCTCCACAACTTGGACGAAAACGAAACGCCTTGAACAGTCCGAACTGCTTGGAAACAGTTAGGCTAAACTCTCGTCTTGTTACCGAATGAGTCGTGAAATAAAATTGCGCGTTCGGATGGAAGCAGGCAACTGCTGAAAGCCAGGGACACGGGCGGCAGTTTTCGAGTCTCAGCTAAAAACTGCGCTGGGTGCCGCCGGTGTGGAGCATCTTGTCGAGATGCTGCCTTTGGGTTCGCCGAAAATTGCAGCCAACATCACCGTCACCATCCCTCCTGGACACATGGGTGAGATGAAGGCGCAGAAGCTTGTTTCAGAGTGGCTAAGGTCAGTGTTAAAGGATAAAGCATGATCTTTGTGTGACACGCCCCTAGTTCAAGTGTCACAAAGTATGGAGGGCCAGTGTTCTCGCTCCCGATCTGTTCTATGACGGTGCCCATCGTAACGCCCTACGAGGTGTGCACTTGATTTTAAGCAGTTGGACTGGCTATCGAATTGTTTCCATACATGGACCCAACCATCAATGCTGGTCTCAGGAGTTTCCAGAACCATTCCTCCCACCAAAATCTCAAAACCGTGAATGGTGCTTTCTCGTTATTTCTCCGTTTGAATGCTACTAATGTGATGTTGCGATTGCTCGCGTTATGGGATACCCTTTGTGCCAGCGTGTTGTGCATTTTCTTTATCCTGCACTCGAGTATCTCTTGTCTTCGCAGTTGTCCTCTGAGCTCAAACGTTCCGTGTTGCACCCATTTCCAAGCTAGAAACGGCACTAAAATCATTTTTGGTTCACACGAATATGCTACATGTTACCTATGCGATTAGCTACGATATTTACGTCGTATTACCAAGTCGAACATTCGATATTACGGTCCCGTGCTGGTAGATCCCTTGGACCGTCGTGGAAGGCGCCGGGCAAGTCTCGCGTACAGCAGAAATTCATTACCCAATGGGTGTATCTCTTGTTAGTAATTGCAAGTAACCTTGATTTCCATACATGCTTGTAGTAAAAGGGCACGCACAGAACGCGAAAACCTGTTATTTGTTCAGGTTGCTCGGAAACAAGGTAACCGACTCTCGGAAACATTTGCTCTTGTGATGGATACCACGACATCGTTCACGTAGTAATATGCTGTCAGTTGAGATTGCATATATTTGTCACCAAAATCACGGAATAAGATTGAATATAGTTTTGCACGAAGTAAACGACGTAACGGTCACGACACATGATGCTTAGCCATTTGCCATATCTAAGCACATACGAGTGAGATGTTATGAGTATATATGTATGACCGTGCCTTGGAATCAACTTATCACTACCAAGAGAACATGTCCTCAAGTAGGCTTCCGATATGGTCAGAAAGAGCTCGCATTATCGGCGACTACGATGCCTATAAATATAAGTCGTAAGTAAGGGCATCCGAACTTATGGGAACGAATTTTTTCACATTGTTAGGTTAGCGTGTATTAAACGTGTAAAATACAAGCATAATGATAAAACATTTACGTCGATGAGTAAGGCACAGCCTTCGAAACGAGCTTCCAAAAAAAAATTCCCCACATACGACATAATTGTTTGCCACTAGCACCAAGGCTCTACATCGATATTGCCAATATAAACGGATACTATCGATACGATATCGTATTTATCGCCGATTATCTGATTGCGATATCAAACTATTGATTGTGGAGGTTTCGGTTTTCCATATTCAATTTATAACAAATTACATATAAATGCCCATATAATCGATTATTTATCGATTGTGCCGATTATCGATACCGTTTTTCGGATATCGCGGGGGATTGTATCGATACCGACAAATCAAACCGATATAGAGCCGTGTTGTCTGCAAGAGCATTCTGCATTCCACCGCAACGGGCATGGAAGCATGAGCGACCGATGGCTACAACGAGCATTCCGCGACGATGCGTATTTATTCGGCATATACATTAAACGAATGCCCTTTAACCGGATCATGCGGTTATCCCATGCTCGCGTAACACTTGCGCACTAGATTCATGTCGATTATTGTTGATTACGGACACATATTTCATCGAATGCGAACGAAGTGCATGCACATTCTCAACACGCGTGTCTATGCTTCCACATACGTGACACACATGGCATCGGGGATGCTAGAATTCCATTCGTATTGCAGTGGAACCTGTGGAAACGTGGTCGTGGGCCCATATAAGTTAGCGCCTAGCGGTATGTCGTACTCGGAATGTATATTCATGTTGTAAGTAGGCACACCCGGTTGAATGTCATCTCGGAATATATATATATATTGATAAATTGATAAGTTGATATGACCGAGACGAGTCCACACTGGCTAGCTATTTTGTTACTCCGAAGGCGGGTCGGACCAAAAGCGAGATTGCAAGTACGCAAAAATTAGTAAATGATACATGACACCGGAAAAATAATTAATATAGAATAAGTTTTCTTAATCTTAGAATAACCCGTTTTCATCGTTAATTTAGAATAAGTTTTCTTGATGTCATCCGGCTATGACCGGTGGTCCTTTTCACGACTCGTGTTCAAATAATGTGCACACGCAGGTCAAACGCTGTAGTTCCCGCTTGCCATCATGAGGAAGCCTCCAAAAAGCTTTAAGAAGGTTTGTCTCACTTGTGATAATGGTGGGCGCCGTTGTAATAGACACTCCCGGCGTGTTCTGCTTGAAAATAAGGCCCCCCACTATCAACCCACAGCTTTCAAAGGCACTGTATTCGACGAGTATGCCCAAACTGGCTTCCGGCTAATGTATACAGACATTGTGAACCTATGGGAGAGTGACGATAGTGACGGTAACCCTATATGGGACTTTCATAACCGCTATGTGTATCTCGAATACACGGAGGGTATGCCTTGGGGAGGGGTTATACCTTCACGTGGGAACTGGGGATATTCACCGTGCCAGCGACACTTGTTCTCTGGGTCGTTTCCCTTGTTTCACTACACTAACCATGTTGCAGGGTGGCAACTCGACGATATTATGCAATCTTTCTTATCGGTGTTATACAACCGGGCAAAAAACATGTCATACATGGCTCGATTCTTGTATTGGTTATCACTATTAGCCACTAGGGAGCACCGTAGCGTCCACCATTGCGTAGCGGGCGCTATGCTTACCATTAGGCGATGTGGAAACACTATTGGCAAACTATGTGCAAGTTGTGCTTCAGAACTAACTGTGCACAATAGGGGGTGCGTTTTAAGGCACGAATGGTGTGCTTCATCACCTACGGGGGTGAGTCTATGCAAACACGTTATGGTTGACTCTCCTGATTTCGCAGAGGAGTACTCACCTTGCACTGTTGTACGTTAAATATAATGTGGTGGCCAATACACCGGGGCTGGTTTGCTTAGACGCCTATCATACATTTTGTATAAAGTAACGCAATAGCGCACTCCCTCAAAACCTTCAGAAGCTACTCTATGTTTGCACCGCGCATCGCACTTTAAAACCTTATGGCTTTCAGAGAATTGGAGAAGGGTGCCCTTGCTATCCTCTCTAGGCGACTCCATCTCCAGAACCGCGTTCTTGTAGTTTCCAAGAAAAATTATGTATTGATGTGACACATCTTTTCTGTCCTCGTGTCGCTTCACTTCGCACTTCCCGGCTAGCATGCACGACACATACAAGCACCAATCGCCGTCTCGCTTGTAATCCGCGTCTATTATTTCTAAGATTTGACCTGCTAGGATGTAAAGCTCTTTCTTCCAATACGGCTTGCTTGCACTTGTTAGCGGATCGTCCATGTAAACTCCTTTTTTCTTGTGCCAAGGGTGGGGCGTCCCGAAAGCACATGTGCCATCTAGCTTAGGGGCAAACCCCTCTTGCTGCACTGTTCTCCCCATGTTAAACCACCACCCAACATTCCAACCCTCCTTCCCTCCTTTCTTGCCTTTTGCCTCGTTTGCGCAGCCACGCTCTATTATCTTGCACGTTTGTGCATGCAACGTTGCTTCAAATTCCGTGAGTAGCACCTTTAGCCTTTGGTTATCACTTATGAGCACCGGCCGCCTGTTTCCGCGAATCCCACAAAATAAGTCCTCGATCCTTGAAAGATGCAACGTTGTGCTCTACGCCATCATAAATAAAAGGTACGCTCCCAGCACTTTCCGGGTATCCTCTGTCTTTGTACAGCAATTTGTGAAACTCACTAACACTTTTCTTTAGTAAAACTTTTGTTGTCGCTGAGTTGAAAAAAATATACCAGGCTTCAACTTCTCCTAAACTACGGTCGAACCCCGGATACTTTGCAGGCGGTAGCAAAATCTTTAAGCCAAGTCTTTGGAACGCACTAGCTCTACTATCCCCAACCACAGGACGTTCGAACGAATGCAATAGCTTCAAACACACGATCGAGGCGTTGGATTGAAGACACGCAGCTAACAAAGGTTCGCACTTCCCTCTTGCATATGGCAAGGACGATATTATGATGTCTACTTGCGGGTTGAATTCTTCCCACTTGATTTTCTCTAAGTCTAGGCGTCTTATGCCTTGCGCAGGATGCTTATCGCTCAGAAAGATCGTCTTCGGTTTGAACCGAACTAGGTTGTTGTAAACGTAGCGAGGTCCCTTACCACAGCAAAAATCCCCAATTTTTTTCCGTGAAACAAACTGCCAATA
>LGRX02030086.1:0-14934 GCA_001247695.2 Cymbomonas tetramitiformis
GCTCCAAGATGTCGGAAGGTGGTAACCAAGTCGGCCACGCGGCATTGTCTGGAGATAAATCTTGCGCCAATCTGGAGAAATCGTGCGGGAGCAGTCGCGTTGGCAGCCACTTATGATGCCATACCGTGTCCACTTCCACATAGTGCGCATCGACTTTCCTGCAATGTGTTCCAGGATCCCTACAATATTATCTCGATATGTATGCAACATATGGTAACCATGTTGCATACATGTAGCAAAGAGTCCTGTGAAGCAAGAAAGACACAACCTCAACGTCGAGAAGAAAGAGAAAGGGTGCTACCTCGCGGACAACTCCAGTTCCCTCGTAGATATTGGAAGATGTGGAGGCGTAATCCACGCCAAAAGGCGTTCCTTCTTCGTAATCGTTTCATACTCCGGGTCGCGGAAGCCTTCCGCGGTACTCCAACCTTCCGGGAATATGAGCTTGATATTGGGAGGGGGTTTGAGCGATGTACCCTCCTTGAGCATCGGAAGGTTTGATCGGCTCTCGATCGGCTAAGCACCCGCCTTGCGCGGGATTTCTCATCGCGCGCTTGGACGAGGGCGGCGGCTCTAGCCGAAGGCAAGCCGGTTTGATGTCGCTCCGCATCACTTGGTGATGATGATTGAGGGGATCGTTCATGGCGAGGTCGCTTTTCACCATGAACAATTTGATCTCCTCGGACCATACTGCATTGAAGTCCCCTTTACCACGCCCATCACCCTTCGAAAATGTACTGCAACTATGCTGTAATATGTTGGACATATACTGCGGACATATTGACGATATGCTGAAGGAACTTTCAAGTAAAGCAATAACCCAAAAGTAGGTTTCGGACCCCCCCCACAAAAAACGCACACAAGCTATGTCGCAAAATATAGCTCCTGAGTCCATATAACAAGTCTCACCAGAATTGAAGAACATGTTTTTTCAACTTTTTTAGGGCTCACTTCAACACTTCCGCAGCATACTGAAAGGGGGGGGCTAAAGGCAGGGCTCAAGGTCTTGAGCCCTCACGTATTGAAGTGAGCCCTCACGTATTGAAGTGAGCCCTCACGTATTGAAGTGAGCCCTCACGTATTGAAGTGATCCCTGCCTTGAGCTCTGCAGGCGGTTGCACGCGGTTGCACGCATATTGACCTTTACAAAAATTTAAAAAACTTTTTAGAGGAGAATCTGTTCAATACTACTTCAATACGGGAGGGCTCATTCTAATACGTTACCGCTTGCAGGCGTATTGAAATGGCGTATTGGAGATGTATTGAAAACTGCTGATGTCAGCTTTGCCAGTGCCACGTCAGACGGATCTTCGCAAAACTGACTTGGCACTTTTTCGACCCATCTCCAATACGCCATTTCAATACGCCTGTAATCGCTAACGTATTGCAGTGAGCCCTCATGTATTGCAGTAGTATTGAACAGATTGAACAATTTTCGGGGAAACAATTTTGGAATTTTAATTTTTAGGAGAATCTGCACCCCTCGTTCGTGAATCGAACGGCCGAAATCGTAACTCAAGAAGTACCCCCAAAATGACCCCTGAGATGGCCTGGATAAAAAAAGGCTGTCATTGACCTTTAGATGGAGGTGGTACACTTCGCCAGCGAGGAGGAGCTCAACTCCTCGCAGACAAGGTGTATACCTCCAGTGGGACTCGAACCCACTACCTCAGGCTTTTAAGACCGACGGCCAACCACTAGACCATTATGACAACGAGATTGAAAAGATGTTGCGTATTGGACTACAGTACAGTAACGTATGAACACAAATGAAAAGGGGGGTTAGACGTTCCCCCCCAAAAAAAGAAAAAGAGCGCGATGACAATCGAGATGGACGATGGACGAAATTTCAAAATGCATTTCCAAACGGTCGGTCGTCGCAGGTGCAATGCGCCCGACACATGCGGCCAACATGCGTGCACGATGCATGGTAACACCCATCGCATCACGGCAACGTACGGAAGGCCTCCTGGATCGAAGCACGTTGACGTTCCAGCAGCCGCCCTTCCAGCACGTTCCAGCACCAGCCAGCAGAGGTGTAAACAAAGCCAGCAGAGGTGTAAGAAAAGCCAGCAGAGGTGTAAGAAAAATGTCAGTCAAAGAGTTGCACGCTGAGTATGTAGAAAGCTGCGAGCTGTTTGGCGTTGAGCATACGCACGAGGGCTTCGTTGACTACGTTGCGAAGGTGAGGGCAAAGGGGACACCTAGCGAGCCCAAAGGGATCGAGGAAACCCCATTGGCTTTCCTCGACAAAGGCAAGAAAAGGGCGAAGGAAGACGACGAGGACGATGAGGAGGGAGGGGGGGAAGGGAGCAAAAAAAGGCGCAAGGGTGCTCGAAGCGCGTTCGAAGCTCAACTAATTAAAGCATGTCACGAGGAGTTTGGTACGTACTAAGCCCCTACTACACGCATGCGGCTTCGTTTAATTAACTTCGTTCCTTCGGTGCATGAAAAATATTGATTTGGGAAGAGTTTGGGGAGGAATTACTTGCAGAATTGCGTGTGAAGGACGGGCGTCTTGAGCCCCTACTTCACGTTCCGAAGCAAGAGTCCGCGGTGTCGAAGTACGTCACCGCGGTACAACAACGCTGCAAGTGGGCGACCGCGCCCACTAATTCGTTCGTGCGGGCGAAAGCCCGTTCGATCGTGAACAACAATCGATACCTTTGGAAGTGCGGCCGGTGGGCGACGGACACGAAAACGGGAGAGTGTACGTGGGTGGACCCCCAAAAGCTACATCCATACACCACGTGTATGGAGGAGGGGGTCCCTACCAAATGCCCGGTGCGGCAAATCGCCCAGAAGATGGAGGTCCTCAAAGCCCTCCCCCAATTCGAATTGGAGGAGGGGCCTAACAGCAAGGTGGAGTGCTTGCAAGGGGAGGCAAGACAGCGGCTGGGTACGTTCCCACCCTCTAATACACGTGACACACGCTTGCAGTATATTTGAAGCATGCCACAGCACACCTTGAGCATACTCAGCATACTTGTGCACCTTTCTGAAAGGTAGGGCCACAATATGCCTGCAATATGTATGTAGTATATCTGTAACATACCTGTAACATACCTGTAACATACCTGTAACATACTGTACACATACGACATAACACTTACGGTTGATAGCATTTTTTGTTTGCAGTCGCCTACCTCTACGATCACAACGCCCCCGACAAGGACGACGAGGAGGAGGCTGACCGCCTGGAGGCGGATGCCAAGAAGAAGGAGGTGGAGGCCAAGGCCAAAAAAGCACCCGCCTCCGCATCCGCATCCGCAAAGGGCAAGGCCAAGGCCTCGGAGGGCCCCGCCTCCGCATCCGCAAAGGGCAAGGCCAAGGCGGCCGCGTCACCGGCCCCGTCACCGGCCAAGCCCGCCAAGCCCGCCAAGCCCGAAGCCCCCAATGTTGAAGACATCTTCAAGGTGGGGAAAGAGGTGGTGGTGTACGCGGGGGCTCAAACGGAGTACGAAGCGATGAAGAGTTCGCTCCGTCCCGACAAAGGCGGACTCGTGACGAACACCGGCCGATTGAAGGCCAACGTCGGGCTGTTCGCCGGGTTGGTGGTGGCGAATGCGGTTGGGGATATTCTCCCCAACCACATCATGGACGGCCCCGATTTCCCCCTCACCGAGGGGCTCATCGGTATCAAGGTGCGCACCAACCCTTTCAATATGTGTACAATATGTGTACAATATGTGTACAATATGTCTGTAATAGTACTGTAATAGTACTGTAATAGTACTGTAATAGTACTGTAATAGTACTGTAATAGTACTGTAATAGTACTGTACTATATTTCCAATATTTGACACATGTATTTCGTTTGGTGGGGCTGCTGGTAACTGATATCCTCGACATGAAGATGCTTTGCAAAGAGAAGCCATATGCATATGTCCGCAGCGCCATCTCCTTCATCATGAAGGAGGTGGACAAGCGCCTCCCGGAAGGGATGGACGCTAACCACCGAGTGGGGAATCCCGGCTCGGAGGCGTCCGTCCTCTTGCAGAAGGCCTTCATGCGCGAGGGAAGAACAAAAATAAAAAACCTTGTAGTGGAGGTAGCCTACGTACGGCAGGGGGGCCAATTGTGAAACAAATTTGACAATTTGTAATTGTATTCAATATTAATTGTGTTCAATATGCCTCTCGTTGACATATGCAATAGGTCCACAGCATACTTGCAGCATGTTGAATATGTCTGTGCAATATGCATGCAATAGGTCTACAGTATATATCCAATATAGGCAACTTTTATTTCAATACATATGCAATATGTCCACAGTATATATACAGCATATTGAATTTGCATGTTCAATACGTATGCAATAGGTCCGCAGTATGTATCCAACATATTGAATGTTCCGTTTCAGTACATATGCAATATGTCCACAGTATATATACAGCATATTGAATTTGCATGTTCAATACGTATGCAATAGGTCCGCAGTATGTATCCAACATACTGAATGTTCCGTTTCAATACATATGCAATATGTCCGCAATATATATACAGCATATTGAATTTTCATGTTCAATATGTATGCAATAGGTCCGCAGTATGTATCCAATATACTAAATGTACCGTTTCAATACATATTCAATAGGTCCACAATATATATACAGCATATTGAATTTACATGTTCAATACGTATGCAATATGTCCGCAGTATGTATCCAACATACTGAATGTTCCGTTTCAATACATATTCAATAGGTCCACAATATATATACAACATATTGAATTTACATGTTCAATACGTATGCAGTAGGTCCGCAGTGTGTATCCAACATATTGAATGTTGACTTACAATATGTATACAATATGTATACAATATGTATACAATATGTGGGCAATATGTCTGCAACATGCCTTCATAGTGTTTGCGACATGCATGGTGCATGTCTCCAACCCTATACTACACATGTGTTGAAGGCATATTGAAATAACTCTCTGCATCAGAACTTCAATATGTCTCCAATACATGAGGGCTCACTGCAATACTATGTTGCACACATGTTGGAGCGCTTGCAGGCATATTGCACACATATTGTAACATTTTTTATTGTATTGAACATTTATTGTCAATACGCGTGCAATATGCCTGCAATATGTGTTCAATACGATGTATTGCACGCGTCCAGAAACGTAGGGTAACCCGATATAACGGGCATAAACAGTTAGGGTTCGGGTTCGGGTGACAGTCATACACACTACTATAGGAAGAGTCACAAAGCAAGCGGTGTGACTGTTCCAGCATGTTATGTGTCACAGTGCAGCGAGCGGAGCGAGAGGTGCTGTGTCACATAACTACGGTTATGTGACAGACTGGAAGGGAGGTACCACTGCGTGGTATAAGGTTTCGAACTCTGTGAGAGTTCGGCTCCGCAATTTGATTTGTTTCAAAGAAGGGTGTGTTTTATATTTTATTCAATAATTTTCATTACGTCTTTTGAAGCGATAAATTCGATTTTACGTATGGACGAGTTTTCTGACGCTCAATTAGAGGAGAAGATCGCACTCGTGAAAGCGTCCGATGAGTATGCAATTTATAAGGAGAAGCTTTCCGCCTTGATTCCGAATTTGTCCGAGAGCGACAGAGCAGTCCAGTCCTACCTTGCGACTTTGATTTGTGAGCAGCGTAGCGCAAAATGCGACGAATCTCGACTCAGTTTTGCAATCGGTGAGGGCGATAGAGCCCACTCGAAGAAGGCTGCAACGCCCCGTTTCTTGGTTATCGGGCGGTTACGCTCATTCGAAGGCTACCATTCCAGTGCCCATGATGGAAGAGCTCAAACGACAGATCATCAAATATGTCGAATTGGGTATCCTTCGTCCGTCATCATCTCCATATGGATGTTCTATCATTTTCGCTCCTAAGCCAGGTGGGGAGTGGAGGATGTGCTGTGATTATCGAGCCCTTAATACCATCACAATTAAGGACACGTATCCATTGCCACCTCACGACACCCTTCTTGAACAGCTAAAAGGTGCACGATGGTTTAGCAGATTTGACTTCAATCAGTTTTTCCATCAGATCCCTATACATCCAGATGACATTCACAAAACAGCGATTCGCACCAGATACGGTTCCTATGAGTGGACAGTTATGCCTTTCGGATTGACCAATGCTCCTGCAACAGCTCTACGTGTAGGAAATGGGGCATTCTTCGACTTCATCGATCGGTTCCTTGTCATTTTCATGGATGACACTATTGTGTACAGTCCGGACTTTGACAGCCACGTGAAGCATGTTCGACAGTTCCTCCAGCGTTGCAGAGATCACCAGTTCTTCATCAGGCCTTCCAAGGTGGAGTTGTTCGTCAGATCCATAGATTTTATCGGACATCGATCACATCTCTGAAGCAGGCCTATCCATCATCGAAGACCGAATCCGAGCAGTCATGGCAATTCAGCCTCCAGTGTCGTATGGTCCTACCGTTGGAAAACAGCCTCTACGCCGTATGGCTAAAGATGGCAAGTCATCCCTTCGGTCATTCTTGGGCATAGTCGGCCAATTTAGGAGATTCATACCAAAGTTCTCCAAGATTGCCGAGCCGCTCAATCGTCTCCTTAAAGATAATGCAGAGTTTGTCTGGGAATCTGAGCAGCAGCAGGCATTTGAAAACCTCAAAAGTGCCATCTCCAATGCTCTAGTACTACAGCTTCCATATCAGAAACTGCCATATATTATGGAGGTCGATGGATCAGGCACACACGTTGGCCAAGTGGTACTACAGGATCAAGGAAACAGTATGAAGCCATGTGGCTATCACAGCGTCACTCTTTCCGATACACAGAGACGTTGGCCTATTCCTGAGATCGAGCTATTTGCCATTGTGGAGGGCTTCCGATTCTTTCGCCACATCTTGCTGGGAGCTCCTGAGACTATTGTACGCTCAGATCATCAGCCACTGGTTTATTTCCAGTCCAAATCCACACTAAGCCCCAAATAGGCGAGGTGGTTGGATGAGCTCTCCGAGTACAACTTCCGAATAGAGCACATTTCTGGCGAGAAGAATAAGGTTGCAGATGCACTCACTCGTATTTCTACACTCTTTGAACTCACTGATTGTCTGAAACATATAGACATCACCGAGGTACCACTCATTGACATACCGCCTACAGATTCTACATTCATTGCTCTTATATCTTCTCCATCAGCTCATCAGCTTCACGACATTATTATATCCCAGTATGATCGTGACACATTTGCACAGACTATATTGGCTAAGCTGGCATCATCGACTTCATCACAGTCAGTCAGCAGCTTCGAGCTCATTCAGGGGTTGATCTATCGCAAGACCATATATGGCAGATAGCTATACATTCCACCTACTGCCAAGGTTCCTACAGATGACGGTGAGATCACACAGCTTCGCCACATTCTCCTTCATGAGTGCCACTCAGCCACTATTTCTGGTCATGTAGGCAAAAATCGCATGCTTCATCTATTGCGTAGCCGATATTATTGGCCGGGAATGACGATGGCAGCCATCCAGTACATTCGGGAGTGCCCCGTGTGTCAACGCCAGAAAACGAGGAGACACAAACCCTATGGTCAGTCACATATACGATATTGTGTGCCTAAGACAAAATGGCTTGATGTATCTCTTGATTGGATTACTGACCTGCCTATCACCACTAATGGGCACGACAGTATATTTGTGGTAATGTGCCAATTTTCTCATCGCTGTCATCTCATTCCCTTCAGCATGACCTGGACTGCTCAGCATACTGCTTCGATATATATATGCAGCATATCTTCAAGCTCCATGGTCTTCAGAGGAACATCATCTCAGATCGAGACCCCAGATTCACCTCTACATTCTGGCAAACGCTGTGGAAATCTACTGGTGCGAGATTGTCTATGCCGTCTTCACACCATCCACAGTCGAATGCAAGCAATGAGAGGAGCCATGCCTTCATTGAGGACATCCTCAGGTATTTTTCAAATTGTTGATTCATGATTCGCCATCCTCTGGTTTATAAACTGATTAGATAGTATTTTTCTCCACAGGTGTTAGGTGTTGTTGCAATGATACTTCAGCCAATTCGTGGGAGGACAAGTTGCCTCTGGTGGAGTTTGCAATTAACAACACAGTTTCTGCAACTACTGGTTATTCACCATTTTATCTCGACTCGATGGCGCAGCCACTTTCGCCTCATGACCTGGCAATCACTATTCCGCCAGAAGCTCCTGTTCCAATACAGAATGCTATTCGAGATCATTTTGACCAGTACTCGGCTGTACATGCCAACGCGGTAGACAACATTTCCCGAGCAGCAGAAGTTAGCCAAGCCAGATTCAATAAGACTCACATGCCCCGGCAATATGCAGTAGGGCAGAAAGTTCTTTTACGGACCGAGTTTATCCAATGGACTGGTTTGACAGAGGCAGGCAGACACTTTAAGCAGCCATATATTGGGCCGTTTACCATATCCAAAGTGCTAAGCCATGGACGTGCATACGAGTTAGATTTCGGGGATCTCGATATCCGTATCCATCCGGTACAGCCTGTATCCAGAATAGAGCTGTATAATGACTCGATCCAAGCACCTTTGCCTCTGCCACAGATGATCACCGAAGAAGGGCAACCACTGTTTGAGATATCACACATACTCTCAGATAAGATCACTAGAGGTGTCAAGTACTATTTAGTGCGATATGCAGGCTTCCTACGGCCCTGAGCATGACACCTGGGTCAAAGCCACAGAGCTGACCAATGCAGCAGACATGATAACTGCCTATGAAGGCTAACATTATATTAAGCCTAGTGCCCTTACTTCTTGTAATATATACTAATACATGTCGATCATCTATATACCTTGCTCTTAATGTTTTGTCATTATGTTGCATTGAAGCAGGAAATTGATCCTTCCTTGCTAAAGGTGTAGTGAGCCTTGTACAAAATCATACCCTTGCACAGATACGCATACATGCGGGTACCATATCTGTGGATAAATAAAAACTGCTATGCTACCTTTGCCAGACTGTGGTTTGTCATTCGGATATATGGCCAGTAATCCGCGCTACCGGATATTGAGGTGGACGGAGTTGTGATCCTGAGTTATGCTTGACACACATAACTAAAACGAATTTCACATTAGTACGTTGTCGAATCCAATCTATGAAATGTTCGTCAAAGCGCGCGTACCGGACCAAATATTGAGGAGTTGAGCAGACCGGGTGCAGGATTATAAATTCAATCTCGTTAAGCAGGGCCACTCCGTTTGCATTAAAACAAGCCCCAAAAATCGGGCTTCCCAGGCCGCCTGTGAACCTCCATAGTAGCTTCAGGAGGGGAGGAAGGGTTGGGTGCACTATATAAGGCGGTGGAAACATGTACCCAATGGGTTTTCGTCGATCGGCAAGCGCAAATATCTATCCGTAACGTAAACCTCGGAAGATACCTTGAATCGTCACTCTGAAATACGATACGCAATTCATGGGGGCTACATTCTAAGAACTGTAGGGCTAAATGCCTAAGGTGAGGCTTATCACGTCGCAGATTAGGGACTAAAGTGGACTCAGTTCCCCCCAATATCCTAAAACACCTTGAGGGACGCCTCATCGGTGTAAGAAGACTGGTACCAGCACAACAACAAAGACATCTAAGACATATACAAAGGTATGCACCCTATATTGTGAGGTCACAACTCTTTTAAGAGGGGAGATCTGTCAGGGTTATGACCGATGACATATGTGTCATACCTGTCATACGTGTCATACCTGGCATACCTGTCATACATGTCATACCATGCCATGTCATGTCGTGTCATGTCATATGTTATAATGACATACAGTCGTCAGTACGGTCGACTGTGACATGTACAGTCATCATTTCTGTCATCCACTTAAGGTGAGTGACACCTGTGGCTACTATCCCGAGATCCTTGTGGGAGGACCTAGAACGCTCTAGATCCTCCCACAAGGATCACTTTTTCAATAATTTATTTAGGCGCCCCACGAGCTTTCTACAAGTCAACACCAAGGAATACTTTCCACATGGGACCTATACTAAGTAGTATGGTGCGTGGTTTGACGAGAATCCATCATATATACTCCTAGCTAATGCATTTATAGCATGCCCCAACCAAACTTTGAACTGCTACGCCTTTTAAAGCTTCAAAAACGGGGTGTATCTTCCATAATTTTTTGCCAATCGTATATCGATCCTTTGCCACCATAGACATGATATATCTCAAGGTATGCATGTATATTAATCATGTTTGGGTCAGAATACGACTTGGATAACATATATTGGACACATCACACGAACGCGGTCACATGGGTAAGATATACACATTCCTTAAGTATGGGGATAATTTCGCATTTTGGGCGTGAGTCTTGGTCCATTTTAAGCTTTAAGGCTAGATCTTTGCCTTGGTGAGCACTTCAGTACTTTAATATGACTTCAAAGTCTCCTTGGGATTTTTGGGGGATTTTTTGAACGGTTAGAACTACCGCTAGAGGTTCTAGAATACGATTTTCAGACCCTGATAATGATATAAATATTGAATTTCGACGGTACTACACCATGGCATGCGCATACGCGGCGATTAATCCGGCTAGTATGATATTAAAGGGCTTACAAAATTAGTTTTGGTCATATTCTCGAGGGTTAACAACATACGCACCAACCCGAGCTCGTGTAGCAAGGCCTAGAGTTGTCGGTACCCTAGATCCTTGTGGTAGGATCTAGCATTTTGATTAAAATTCTGTGAAAGCACCCACCCAAACCACGCTACGATTAAAGGTCAAACCATCGACATTTCAAGCAAAGAAATGATATAGATAATTCAAAAGGTTCATAAATATTGCCCCAAAGCATATGCCGGGCCACTATATACGACATACAAGGTCGCCATGCCCATTTGCGCTAGATTCTTGTGGGAGGATCTGGATTAAGGATAGTAGCCACCTGTCATCGAAAGGCCAGGTACTGGCATTGAGATGGCGAAGCAAGATGAGTCTTGAAGAACCGAAGTGTTCTGAGAAGACGATGTCTTCGCTTCAAGCATGAATTGAACAAGCATGCGGGTATCACATGGCTTATTCGATCAGCCGATACTGCTGTTCACCCAATGCCATCGGGTTCACAACCCGATTGTGGTAGCACTTGAGAAGTGCGGTGGCATTGCGGTATATGAGGTAGCATTGAGCTACAACAACACTTCTGGAGAAGCGTCTGCACTCATACCCACATATACTCGGCGCGTGCTGTTATCGTTCAATAATAGCCGTGCTATCATATCGCTCACATAGCGATCCCTAAGAGCAAGAAAAGTTGTAGCCACGAGGCAGGCCGAGAGGGCAAGTGCTGGGTGGCCCTAAGGGCGTACTTTGATTCGAATGGGCAGAGAGCGGCTTCAAGCCCTCTAGGGAATATTTCCAACGTTAGCGTTGCTAATTCCTGGCGTATTGCTATGGAAGAGCTTGGCTTCTCGCCTTGGCAGCTCGGCTTATCGCCAGCTAGGATGAATGTTCATATGTTTGGCTTATAGCCATAGAAGTAATTTAAGCGTGTTGTTTCGCTGCTGATTTGGCGTATTGCCAACGTCAAAATGAGGGGAATACCGATGAAGTACCCGTGTGAGCGTTAGCTTGTTACCAGGCTTATAGCCGTGGCTCCTCACTAGAGTTGAGATCTGACTTGAAATTGCTTGGGCTTAAAGCCACTTCAACGTGTTGTCGGAGGTTGTTGTCAATCGCTAAGATCTCGCATGTTCAATTGGGTTTAGTTCATACCGCTCGTTGGTTGCAGAGAATGTTGAAAACGAATGTGCACAAAAACGGGGATTGCTTGGCGCTGTGCCGAAAAGCAATGATGACGTGGATCCGGTACGTTTGCTAGCTCGATGCTCGCCGAGTTCAAGTCAAGATGTACCACGCATGTTACACCGATGATTCGTGGTTGATGTTTGTGCGTATTGGAGCTTGGCATGTTTACGGGTCTTTCAATCAGATCTTTGTTCCGTCTCCGAGATCCTAGTCTTGCTCTACAGATGTGATTGCTGGGTAGTTAGGGTAGTTAGGGGGGTACCGTAGTGTATGTGTGTCACATAACTCAGGGTTCTTGAGTTTCAGAACTTGAAACTCAGGCGAGCGGACGGGAGGGAACGAGGGATGAAGATCAAGATGCAAGATGTAGATCGAAGATCAAGATGCTCATGCTCGATGCTGTCCTCTGGCTCTCGTCTGCTGTCTCGTGTCTGCTCTCCCACGCCAGACGAGAGAGCAGACAGAGACAGACGTGAGACCCATCGCATGCAAGCGTATGATTATACGGTATCATCTACTCTGGCTGAGACCACGAGCCTCCGGACGCGATTTTTTTCACTTTTTTAAGGATTTTTTATTTTTCTGTACTAGACCGGAGGCTCTGGTGCTGACCCTTCCTTCAATTTCTCATCAGCCCTCTCACTATACCCTATCCTGTATGACACTGATGACACGCATGACTGAAACTGTCCCTAGCCCACCCTCTCCACCTAAAATGACCCTCCCGGGGCCTCAAAAGGCCCCCTTCACCCATCCTTATATCCACATGCTCCCCACACCCTGCACTACAGGACTGTGCTGACCCTTCCTTCAATTTCTCATCAGCCCTCTCACTATACCCTATCCTGTATGACACTGATGACACGCATGACTGAAAGTGTCCCTAGCCCACCCTCTCCACCTAAAATGACCCTCCCGGGGCCTCAAAAGGCCCCCTTCACCCATCCTTATACCCACATGCTCCCCACACCCTGCACTACAGGACTGTGCTGACCCTTCCTTCAATTTCTCATCAGCCCTCTCACTATACCCTATCCTATAACTTTGGGGCATCAGCCCTCTCACTATACCCACCTTGTAAACCCTAGGGGCCTTTCTATTTTGCACAAAGGGTTTATTTTATCGTTAACAATACGAGGCTTACCTTCAAATAGACTCTTCCATAGCTCGTTGTGACTTGGTGTGCAAGTTGATACGCCTAATCTTGTCTTCTTCATCATAGGACCCCCCAACCAAAGAACCCAATCAGCCATGGCCAATAACACAAAGTTAATGAGGTTTAATGAAGCAAGGGGGGTATGTATCTTATAGGGGGAGGTGTTACCTTTCGAAAGAGCCTTCAAGCCCTTAGTTTGAGGCGGTGTGCAAGATGCTATGGCTAATCTTGTCCACCTAGGTGTAGCCCCCCCCTGCCCAACAACCCAATCAGCCATGGCCAATAACGCAAAGATAATGAGGTTTAATGAAGCAAGGGGGGTATGTATCTTATAGGGGGAGGTGTTACCTTTCGATAGAGCTATTAAGCGTGAGGTTTCATGAGGTGTGGAAGATGCTATGGCCAATCTTGTCCACCTAGGTGTAGCCCCCCCTTGCCCAACAACCCAATCAGCCATGGCCAATAACGCAAAGATAATGAGGTTTAATGAAGCAAGGGGGGTATGTATCTTATAGGGGGAGGTGTTACCTTTCGATAGAGCTATTAAGCGTGAGGTTTCATGAGGTGTGGAAGATGCTATGGCTAATCTTGTCCACCTAGGTGTAGCCCCCCCTTGCCCAACAACCCAATCAGCCATGGCCAATAACGCAAAGATAATGAGGTTTAATGAAGCAAGGGGGGTATGTATCTTATAGGGGGAGGTGTTACCTTTCGATAGAGCTATTAAGCGTGAGGTTTCATGAGGTGTGGAAGATGCTATGGCCAATCTTGTCCACCTATGGCTACTGCCCAACGATCCTTGTGACAGGACTGGAATCGCGTCCGGTCCTGTCACAAGGACCGACTTTTCGGGAATTTTTTAAGCCGTCCTCTTGGCGTTCCGAGTGCACCCCACCCGGAATGTTAGTTTCCAATGGACCTATACTATGTGTCTTCACGCGCTATTGACAGTATATCGTCATTAAATGAGTATATCCAGTGCATTTGAGTCATGTACCCTATCAGTTTCCACTTGCAACTTTCGGAGAACGTTCAAACACACACCATGCCTTTGATAATTTTTATCCAATTGAATTCTAGGACTCACAAGCCCGCCAACCTTCCAATATATATCCTAACACCATATCCAATTATACGCAAAAGATTATGCACGTTCTCAGTGTATATTGGGTCGTGTATCCACTCTCATATATCGAGTGCTCGTATATTCACTCGTATATCCACTCTTTTATGCAGCAAAAACTTTCTTCAAGGCTTGAAGAATGTTGTCGAATAGCATCTGCATTATTCACTTATGGATGCTAGCACATTGTAGTGTTCATATATACATATCAATTGATTTTTTGAGCTATTAGCATCACCAGAACTGGCAGTATTGTGCATTGTATGTACCCTAGAAATTATGGGTTGACAGATTTTTAAGGTCCTAATTTGCATATGATCCGAAATTCCGTGAATGCATGCCATTGTGAGCCATGACTGCGGAAGTATTATGGCTATCTATGAGGTGGTACATATGAGAGGGCACTATTGGGTCATAAACATGATATGTTTAATTGCTAGATGCATTTGGAAGCCATCTAGTAGGTGTACGCGGCTTCGGGCACTCCGGTCCTTGTGAAAGGACCGGCATTTTTATTTAATTTTCGTCGGTACTACCCCCGCGTTTCATTCCTCTCAAGCACATGCCCATATCGAGTATAGCACTCAAAAGAGGTTCGGAATAAATTCTTGGACACCCAAATATGGTGTCAAAACACTCAAATATCAACTATATCGAAAAAACGCGGCAGATAGCCCCATTTTGGGCAGTAGCCACCTAGGTGTAGCCCCCCCCTGCCCAACAACCCAATCAGCCATGGCCAATAACGCAAATATAATGAGGTTTAATGAAGGCAAGGGGGGTATGTATCTTATAGGGGGAGGTGTTACCTTTCGATAGAGCTATTAAGCGTGAGGTTTCATGAGGTGTGGAAGATGCTATGGCTAATCTTGTCCACCT
>LGRX02030088.1:0-35817 GCA_001247695.2 Cymbomonas tetramitiformis
AAATGGTTCCCGAAACCTCTCTTAGCGGGAGAGTTCAAGCAATTCCTACACAACTTCAACAATTTGACCACGTGTGATGATTGGGTAGGGGGATGTTTCTGTGGCTTCCAACAACACCACGAGTTCTTCGAAGCCGCCAAGCAGTTTTGCCACGGGAACGCCGAAAAGATGTTCTGGGTGAAACCTTTGAGCAGATCGAACATGATGACCTTGGAACCCGGCGTTGCGCCACGGAACTACGCCAACCGTATGGAGTGCTTTGTCTTGTGTTACTACGTCAAGGAAGCAACACCTACAGGTCCGTAGATGTTAAGTTACGTACAATTCTGTGATTGCCTTTTGGCGTCTAAGCATGGGCAATCTGACTGCGCTGATTGCTCTCGCAGACGAAACCCACCCAGCCGTGCATAAAAGGCTTCCCTGGATGAAGAACTTGATTAGAGTTCTCGGTGAGGAGGAGAATGCGGATAGTGATGTCGTCGATAAGCGGTTCGTGGCTTCTTGCCGAACCAACACCTGGGAATATGCCCCTGTACACTCGTCGAAATTCGCCATTAACTCCGAGGGTAAAAGAATTAACAAACACCATAAGCCGCTGAAGCTCATCCACGACCTCATCAATATCCATATGCGAGGTCCTGAGTTAGAGGGGGAAGCGAGGGGGAAATCTGCGTACGAGGGGGTGTTACCTCTTCATCACGATTATCACTTCATCTTGGATGCGTGCTGCGGTTCGGGGACCACTTCGGTAGCCGCCAACATGTTGGGATTGGGTTCCGTCGCTTTCGATAGGTAAGCATTCATGTCTACATCCATTTTTTGAAAAATACTTTGTATATCGGTTTTAACAAGTGCTGGTGTCTTGGATGCAGGGAGCAAGGTATGGTCGACTCAGCGAAAGAGCGCATTAGGTTTCCTGATGGATTTTTCTTTGGCCGACGAAGTGTTGAGCAAGCAGGAATACGACGAGGTGAAAAGGCAGAGAGAGGCACATCGTAAAGAGCAAGAGAAAGTCGAGAAGGAGTGGGAGAAGAAGACGGCGGTCGAAATGAGGGAAACGGAAAAGGCCGCCAAGCAGCAGGAGGCCGAGGCCGCCAAGGCCGCCAAGCAGCAGGAGGCCGAGGCCGCCAAGGCCGCCAAGAAACAGCAGGCCGAGGCCGCCGAGGCCGCCAAGGCCGCCAAGCAGCAGGAGGCCGAGGCCGCCAAGGCCGCCAAGAAACAGCATGCCGAGGCCGCCGAGGCCGACAAGTCCGCCAAGCAGCAGCAGGCCGAGGCCGTCAAGGCCGCCAAGAAACAGGAGGATGCCGCCAAGAAACAGAAGGCCGAGGCCGAGAAGGCCGCCAAGAAACAGAAGGCTGAGGCCGCCAAGAAACAGAAGGCCGAGGCCGACAAGGCCGCCAAGGCCGCTGCAGCCGCCGCGGCGGGGCCTATACCTAAGCGGAAAGTGGCACCAGGCGGATCCGATCAGAACAAGAAAAGTAAAGCTCGCTAGGCAATGATGATTTCCCTGCTAGGACATGGTGCCAGCACCTAGGTCAATATTTGTTGATAGTCTTAATAACCTATTGTCTCAGTGAAGAAGTACGCTGATGAAACACGTATGGTATATCTTGATATGACAATTGTAAATAAAGTATATTCTCCAAAAGTATTGGCGACATATGTTGTTGTGGAACCGATGTCATTTATGGGGCGGGTGACATGCCTCCGCTTTCATTGTGATTGCCTGATTATATTGGTTAAATGAAGTTGAGCGGTACCACGACGACCATTGAGGTATGAAACCTATTCCCCTCTCTTCCAAAATCATTTCCCCGCTCGACACTTCATCGACTCACCTTTATTCCCATCCATCTCAGTTCAATCAATTCCAATGACAATACTTGCTACTTTGCGGAAGGAAAATCCAGATAAAAACGTTTTGTTACTATGGTTCCCTGAAGAGTCCTCGCCCTCAGAACTAGCGCTCAAGAAATCGATGGAAGAGGACCATAAGATACAATTTCAAATGTATGACGCAAGCGTGCATGATAATCTGCCTTTACGGATGAAATTTTGTACCCAGTTTGCCTGCACTGCGGGCTTCAAGATCGTTCACAACTTGCAACGTGTACCGGCTGCTATCTTGCGAATTACTGCAAAGCCCCCCAAACTTGTCGGAAAGCTGATTACGCACGGCATAAGTTTTTCTGTCGTTTTGCAAGGGGTCATATATTAGGACAGCCATATGCAAGATGCCGACCTTTGTTTAAGTACCCGGGGGATACGCGGCATCCAGCAGAACGGAATTCCATGAGTGCTTGGTCCTATGGGGACTACCTGCAGTTTCTAGCCTTTTGGGAAATCAAATGCGTCGCATGTTTTGCAGGTCGGCCAAAGGGTCGCCCCGTCGTGAGACAGCAGATATCTGGCGGGCAAATCGTTACCTCGGTGCGCATTGAAATGCGGGACGCCACAATTTTCAAAACCCCTCACTTTCAGAAGTATACAGCAAGAATGGGGTTTGTACACTCCAACTTACACGCTCCAGATTTTGTATATTCTTATCCATTTTACCGTCTCACTCCGTTTGGTCGGTTGATGATGTGCATCTGCAAGTAAAGGTGCCCGAAAAGCATACTTCAGAGGTTGCTTTCATAGAATGATTGGCAATGCAGACAGGATAATCATGGACTTCGCAGACACGCCTTCGTCGCAAAATAATAGTAGATATGTACATGTAGGTCCTTCGATCCGAGCGGACTAGTACCGGGTATCTGATAGGCTAATAATTCGGCAGGTCCAAGACTTTCCAAGATCATAAGCTCTATTTCTTGCCTAAACTACTCATTTGCCCCCTTTTCCCGTCAGCGACGCACCTGCTTCTACTTCTACCATAGTCATGCCATCCAAGCGGCAGTCTGGTTTCACATACATCGACCAGTTTGCCAAAAATCACGGGGAGTCTTACCCATGCAGCAGTACAGTTCTTCTTCCGCCGGGTATGACTATCCAAACGTTGTGGCAGAACTACAATACACAATGCGTCGACGGCGAAGGCATGGAATGCTCACTCAGCCTTTTTTGTCGTGTGTTCAGAGAGGAGCTTAGCTCTTGGGTCAAGTTCCGTCGGATGAATTGATGCTATATAGCGACAGCATATAGCTTTGTCATTGAGCAAATTGACTTATCGTTGGAACACCGTTAAATATAATTGTATTCGAACATATTTTGAATGAAATTGTTATCGACGTTTCACATTTCAATGTTGTGACATGCTATGTTTGTGACATGCGGGCCTTCGATCCGACCCACCTGAAAGAGGTCATTTGATTGGCCAACTGAAATCACGACGGCCACACTACTGAGATATTTAAGCACCTACCTTGTCCTCACAACTCACTTTTCAGCTTGGCACTTTTCTTTCTTCACCTGCCACCTCATCCAACCATGCCATCCAAGCGAGAATGTATTGTTGCCTATGTTCTTGGCATGTATGCAACATGCCCTACGTACTGCCCCCAGAATGAGAATGAGGAATTTTGACTATCTTCCTCATGGTATGACTGTTCGAATGTTGTGGAGGAACTACAATGAATGTTATATGTGCAGGAATGCGGAAGGCAACAAATGCACGTTGGGGTATTTTCGATGTGTGTTTCGAAACGTCCTTGCCTTTCGGTTCAAGTTCCGACAGGTTCAGCCGTAACGTTACCGTCAACGAAACCACGGCGGCTACGAGTCAGAATGTTATCTTGATTCCACTTTGATTTCGAGTAAGACTTAGGATTGCAACCTCCCGAGGGTTAGATTTTCGACTACTTTTCGATAAGAATAGTATACTTAAACATATGTTAACAATGTGGTAGAAGTGTATAATGTTCATTCGTCAATGGCTTGTGTTTCTTGCCGATATGCTGATGTGCCTGTGTATGGGGTTTTCTGCCTCGGTTGTGTTTTTGTCTTTGATTAAAAAATCGGCGACTAAGTGATCCCACATGTGCGAGATATACGAATTTGATTGGACCAAAAGTACACTACTCTTGCACGACCCGCGGTCCACTCACGACCAGGTACAAAAGCTCTTGCCCGACCCTTGAAGATTCATTTCCCCTTGTTTCTTTTAACATACACACCTTCAACCATACCTTCAAACATCTGCTACTTACCTTGAAAGCATTGCCATCTGCAGGTATTATAGCTCCACATTTATCCTCACAATATATATATATTTTCGACTTTTGCTATGGGTTTCGCACGACTTTCGCTTCAACTGCTAATCACCTTGCAAGCATTGTTATCTACAGGTATAAAATCCTGCAATATCGTGGCCACGTTGTGCCTTCAATTCTACGATTCGGAGTTTATGGGACACGCGATCGTGATGAAGCCACTGCAGACGCTATCAATACACATGGAATGGTCCACATGCGATGTCCTCAATGCAATGTAGACAGCTGGATGATATGTAAGTTCTTAAACATCCCCTACGAGGACAGACATGTCCGACAGGACTTAGGGATCGTTTGGTGGCGCTACACCTGGAGAATTCGGAAATACATGTTTTTGACCTTCAAGAACCGGAACTTTATCCCGACCAGAGCCCAATAGGGAACGAATGGGTTACCCCAAGGACACTGGTCATTCCAATCGACGTCACTTGGGCGCTTATTATTCCGCGGCATCAACGAGAAGAGGAAATCGACCTATATTGCGTGCGATGCAATTGCCTTGACCAATAAAGCTCTGCCATTTATGTTTTCCGATAGAGCGTCAACATTGCCGTCAACGTTACCTCGCTATCGAGGGAAATAAAACCTACAAGTACCGCAAATAATTGTGGATTGAAGATATAGATTCCAATGTATCAGCAATATAGTAGCCTTAGCACGGTGAAATGATCGAAATCTCTTGCCTAGAAGACATCATAGACAAATATTTGGTGTATTTTGAATAAATTTGTATGATGGTATAGATTTGTGTATCATATGCTAGTACCCATCTCAGTTGCAACTTATTTTACGGGAATTGAAGCACCTATATACGCACATTCATAAACGTGTACCGTGCATGTTGGCCTAAATTGCACATGGATGTACCCATATTTGCATACTTGTAAATGATATGCACGCATATGAACAAAAATGCAACAAAAAAATCTACCGGGACTCGCCGAGTACGAAAGTATCATGCACAAATAAATAATTCCAGTAATATTTTGTAATAAAAATTGCGGGACGACTTACGTGTCGCTTACGTGTCGCTTACGTGGCACTTTTCAGATGACGTGGCAATAACTTTTAGACGACGAAAATTGTGTCAAAATGAAGGTTTTTAGACGACGATCGAGATTCATTTATTCCCAATAGTCTGTTCGCGGTACGCGTGATAGGCGTCCCCTTTGCCCGCCTTGCGGCAACGGTGGCAAAGGGGCTTGGCCTTCATGCTGTCCCTGTCGAACCCCACAGACGGTGCCGGGTGCACCACCCACTCGATGGCCTCGCGGATGCTGCTTACCGCGCGGCTGCGGCTGCGGCTGTCGCTGAACCGCGCCCGTGCGATTGCCTTGCACGAGCGCCTTCAAGGCGGCGATCTCGTCGAGCAGAACGGCGTACTCAGACGACGTGATAAGCGCAGAGGGTTTACCGCCCGCCCCCAGTGTCTGCTTCTCACGCACTGCCGCCCCATCGTCCGACTGCGCCCAGGCCTGAAAGATGGCCACGACGAGCGCCTGGAGCGAGCGGAGAGTCACCCCGCCGAGGTCACCCGCAAGCGGGTACCGCACCTTCACTGCAGCGTAGAAGATCGGGTCGAGGCGGTTGTAGAGCGACAACTTGCGGGTCTCGTCGGTTGGCTGCCAGTCAGGAGCGCGGTTATCCCGCACCAGACGCTGCTCACGAGCCAAGATCGGCTGCGGGTCAACGCCTGCGGGATAACGTAACGCCGCGTGCTCCTGCTGGTGGCTCTCACGTAGGGCCGTCGGCACGCTCCCCTTGATGATGTCGATGAGGGCACGACGTCCATCTCGGTCAGCCGAAGAGTCCGTACCCCGAAGCCAGGTGTCGGCCACAGAGTTTCGCTCCACGACGAGGGCCAACACGTCGTAGAGAAGCCCATTAACCTTCTCGATAACCAAAGAGGTGGGGTCGTCGAGGTCAAAGGGGGCCAAGTCCAGTCCAGCGGACTCAAACTCGGTCCGAAGCTGCACCACCAACTCGGAGAGGCGGTCGGTGTCGTCGGTACCACGATAATGATGTTTCTTGGAACCAAGGATATCCTCGCGGATACCCTTGGCCCAAGCCCGATGTAGTCTCCCCTTATAGACCACGTCGACCGCGGCGTGCTGGTCAACGAGATGCTTCCGCAACGCGACAGCGGCGTCGGAGTTGCTGGAAGGATTAGGGGGCACCACAGGCGGGGTGCTAGCGGTTGGGGTGTCCCGAACCGCATCTATAAGCCGTATAGAGGCGTCCAAGTCGGAGTCCTTCAATAGGCGTTTACGAGCTCGTGTAGATGCTGCCATACTGTAGAAAGCCAGAGAAAAGATGACGCGCGGCTGCACGTTTGGGTGTTGTGGCGGAAATGGAGTGAAGACGTAACGGCGGAACGTGCGGAGCGGCGAAAGGAGCGTGGGGCACTTGCAAATGTCGGTGTGGTCGAAGGTGTCCGGAGCACCAGCCCAAAGTACGCAAACCAGCGGGATCAGGGCAGGTAAGATAACGTAAATGAACATTGCCAAAACCGAGTAATAGCAACGCGCGGTGCCCATGACTCGCAGCCGCAAAAAAGACGTCTACCGTAAAGCCATGCCCCAAATCCTAGTCGCACCCAAACGCGCAAGTGCGCACCACCTCTTCAAGCGGCTGCTTAGCCAATCATGGCCAAGATAGCAAGTGGAATGAAAACGTGGATGGGGCCACGACCTACCGGAATATCCAAGTACACTAGATATCAGAAAGTCCCGTACTCGTGTGGATAAACTGTGTGAGATAAATAAACCCTAAGCTAGATATACCCGGAACGGTCTCGGACGGTCTCGGAGTCTAGCCTACCTGTGACACAGCGTGTGTCACAGTACGAACCTACAGATCAGTCAGCAGTCCAGTGTTGGTCCTAGGGATCTGTCATAGGGGCCTGCACCGGGACTCCCAGTCAGGGCTGCCTATACAGATTTCAGCAATAACACTTGATGCTGAATGACGTATGTCAACTCACAAGCTGCAATTCCAACAAACAATAAAGTTACTGTAATATTTGCCGTCAATAATATTTGACATTACGAAGATAGCATTAATTCAGCAGTTAGCACTCCAGTACCCAAGGGATAGCAGTGGTGAGAGCAAAACATTATGATAAATACACTACTGGTATTGTATCATGAAAGAAGTCGTGAGATCTCTTGTGCGTGCAGTAATTATTTCGACTTGAAGTGAAAATCCGAAGATTCGCGTAATAAGATAGCATGTACGAAAGGTAGCTTTAGATGAATACTGCTCCCAACATTTGTTATTACCATAGTTACGCAGCTGTGCACTGGATTTCGGCTTGTATATGTGCCAAAACTCAATCTTATTCAGCTTATAAGTGAATGCGGCCATAATGATAAAGCAGATTACCACTTAGGCCATAATGTAACAAACAACACTCGGCGACCTATAACAAACCACAAACGTAATAATTAAATATATTTTTGCGACCATAGTCTATTCTACGAAAACAAATCGCAACCAATAAACAAATAGTTCAGTAAATAAATAACAAATCCGCCGCGACTGTTTGTGACTGATAATAATTTATTTCTAGGGTGTGGAGTACGATAAAATCAATAAAGAGAGCACAAATATGGCAACAACAAATGTAGCATACCAATAGTAGCATGCGTGTGCATGCATGCAACTGTACAGGAATTTAAGCTTTGTTGTTGTTGCTGTTGATTGACTATGTGGAGTAATTTACTTGTTGCCAAGAGTATAAAGGTTTTTTATGTAGCAGCAAAAGGACATGCGTACTTCGTTATGCATTATCTGTCGACGATGTACTTCGCGCAATTGACCATCCTCCAGACGCACCAAGAACATTGGTGATAAGCCTTTGCGTGTCAGCACTTTCCCACGTAAAGCGTCATCCAACACCACAGTGGATTGTAGCAGAGATGCCACATCGTCTGGGAACCCAGGGATGGACTGCATATGCGCAGGAACAAAGGCAGAAGGCATCGGCCATTCATGTTCATGCCCAAAGTCGTCGGTATAAAACACCAAAGGCTGATTGTTGCCATCATATTTATACGGAGTGTGTTTGCTCATCTTCTGAATAAATTGTTGGCCAACTGTCGAATATGCCCAAGCAGTCTGCATGAAAACAAGCTCAGTGAGTCTCACACTATGTGTGCATGTGGTAGTGCATGATGTGTATTTATGATACAAGTTTTGAGTCAAATATATAATTACCTGTAAACATCCAGCAGATGACATGTCGTTGGGCACTCTATCAATATCTGTGCGCTGATCATCTGCTTCGCATAACATTCTGCATGTATCGCATGCAGGCTGTTCGCGACAGCGATGGCTGTCGCAACAAATCTGTGCTGGTTCACGATTATTGAATGACAAAGCTAACTCTGCCAATGGGCAATTGCCTATACCACATGGTTGTTGGTGTTGCAGGTTGTCAAAATGAATAGGATTACTTTCTTCCATCGTAGTTATCGGAGGCATGTTCATCCATTTTCGTGCGAGCTGCTGTCGTTCTAAAAACGACAGAGTCTTATTGCGGTTGACTGTCACACCAAGAACAAAAACATTGCTTAGTTGTTTGATTTCCATTTCTGTATTTACTATTTTCAAAATGAATTCAGGTATACACCTTGAGGTGCTGCAGTCGTTGCACAAACATGGCTGTTTGTGATATGATGCATCATACTGTACACATTGAATAATAAGGATATCCACTACTTACACAATCATTATAATCATGTTCTCAACAAATAAAGGTTTACATGCAATGTGTATGTTGTTTAGTATTGTTTTACCTGCATCCACTGAAGCATTCTGATGACCAACTGGTCCTGAATTGGTGCTTCCAAGTGCATTTTGTTGACCAGTAGGACCTGCAACACAATGTGACGATCATTTACAGCAATCCGCTTTGTTTGCACGAATCTCGGACATATGTTTACAGCATATGTGCGTCGTCGGCGGAGTGGCTCTATTTGTGCGCAAGTATGTTATATTCACCTGCATTGGTACTTCCAAGTGCGTTTTGTTGACCAGTAGGACCTGCAACACAATGTGACGATCATTTACAGCAATCCGCTTTGTTTGCACGAATCTCGGACATATGTTTACAGCATATGTGCGTCGTCGGCGGAGTGGCTCTATTTGTGCGCAAGTATGTTATATTCACCTGCATTGGTACTTCCAAGTGCGTTTTGTTGACCAGTAGGACCTGCAACACAATGTGACGATCATTTACAGCAATCCGATTTGTTTGCACGAATCTCGGACATATGTTTACAGCATATGTGCGTCGTCGGCGAAGTGGCTCTATTTGTGCGCAGGTATGTTATATTCACCTGCATTGGTACTTCCAAGTGCATTTTGTTGACCAACAGGACCTGCAACACAATGTGACAATCATTTTTAGCAATCTGTTTTCTTAGCACGAATCCCAGACATGCACAACAATGATGTGTGGTCGGTGTGAAGACTTCATCATGAAATGTTACATTCACCTGCATTGGTACTTCCAAGTGCATTTTGTTGACCAACAGGACCTGCAACACAATGTGCCGATCATTTTCAGCAATCCGCTTTGTTTGCACGAATATCGGACATGCACAACAATCAACAGGTCCTGCACAACAAGCAGATGCATTTCTTAGCTTCCATGCAAACTGAATCTCATGCATGCTATTCGCCAAATTAATAAAATGTGTCACTATGTGTCGCAAAATTGGGCAATACGTACATTACAGACTCACCTGTGTTTCCAACGGCGTTCGCATTTCCCTCGCGCGTGCCAGCGTTTGGTCGTAAACCTCCACTGTTTTCGCGAACGCCTCCACTGTTTTCGCGAGCGCCTCCACTGTTTTCGCGAGCGCCTCCACTGTTTTCTCGAGCGCCTCCACTGTTTTCGCGAACGCCTCCAGCGTTCGTGCGAGCGCCTCCAGCGTTCGTGCGAACGCCTCCAGCATTCGTGCGAGCGCCTCCAGCGTTCGTGCGAGCGCCTCCAGCGTTCGTGCGAGCGCCTCCGGCGTTTTTGCGTACGCCACCGGAGTTTTTGCGTGCTCCTCCTGAGTTTGCGCGAGGTGATAATCATATTGGTGGTTGATATTCGATCTCGATAAAGCTGCTAATATAGATCGTCTCACAACGCTCAAGTTCTTCTATTAGCGCTGCGTGAAATTCGCGAATTTCTTCCAGAGACCTGCAGAATGTTATGATTATTTTAACTATGTTATAAAAGCGAATGGCCATATCGAAATATATGTTCTGTCAACGGTCTAAATACGTGGTGTTTTGCATGTTAGAGCTTTTACTTCATGCGCCGAAACCATAACCCATATACGTTTTTTTGAATGAGCAAAAAATTGCAAAAAATTGTCACATCAGATCATAGTGCATCTGCAAAGCATAACTGACGTCATTCTCTTTGAACGGTAACTGCTTCGTGTGCATGCACGCTACTGTTGTGGCACTACCATAACGTGTGGGTGGCGTCGCGATATATGTACGCGACTGCAGTGGCACTGTCATCGTTGGCGTCTGGTGATCGTGCGATCGAAAATTCGGCTGCGTCGCCCGTTGGGATTCGAGCTTTGCTGCTGCTGCTGCTGCTGCTGCTGCTGCTGCTGCTGCTGATTGACTAAGGTACTAGGCCCGGTCGATCTTAAATTAAGATCTCCACTAGGCGCATCTGACGGTCGATGGGATTATATATCTTGCCGACGTGGCGCACTCGAGAGATCCGAACATGAACATCGAGTCTGCCAGTCCATTAATGATTTGACATTTCTCGATCCTCGCGTCTGCTATGCAATGTAAAAGCGAATCTATCTGATTTCCGAACATCGCGTCAGCCATGCGATGTTTAAATAAATTTCGCCATTACACTATCTGGCCGTAAGATCATGTGCGCGACAGTGCTTTGCCTTTTGCTTCCCAGCATGCCATGCCATAACGCGTGGGTGGCGTCGCGATAAATGTACGCGACTGCAGTGGCACTGTCACCGTTGGGTTCTGGCGATCGTGAGATCGAAAATTCGACTGCGTCGCCCGTTGGGATTCGAGCTTTGCTGCTGCTGCTGCTGCTGCTGCTGCTGCTGATTGACTAAGGTACTAGGCCCGGTCGATCTTAAATTAAGATCTCCACTAGGCGCATCTGACGGTCGATGGGATTATTTATCTTGCCGACGTGGCGCACTCGAGAGATCCGAACATGAACATCGAGTCTGCCAGTCCATTAATGATTTGACATTTCTCGATCCTGACAATGACTCTGACGGCGGGCAGCAAGTGACTTTCGGCTCCTTCGGCACTCTTGAACATGACTCTGACGGGGGAGCATCGCCACTAGCAGCGCCGGTGTACCGCCCGCGGGCTCCGCCCAGCTTTCTCCGGTGTGCGTTGATGGCATCGGTGTTTTGTTGCTCTCTACTGGCCAGTGCTACGGCGTCTCCGGTTGCCGTGGGCGGTGGTGACAGGGGCCTGGTTGAGCCCGGAGCCACCGTCCGTCGGTCTACTGGGGATCACTTTACTTCGGGTCCGCAGCTTGGCTCTCTGGACATCCGTGATTGGCCACCAGATGACGGGGTTTCAATGTCTCCTTCTCCGATGCTCGGACCGCCGTGGGATTCTACTTATCTCGGTTCTTCAGTTGCTTTACATTTTGCTGTGGATCCACCTTGCCCGCTTGGGTCTGGTGGTGCTCAATTTACAACAGACAGCTTGCAATTCACTTCAGGGTTCTTATTTGCTTTGCATCCGATCGCTGAACTCAGCTCTGCTGACCAGCCTCAAGGTGGCTGAGTTTCCTTCGGTTGTCCTGGCAGCTTGATTAGCTTTAGCCCAGTAGTGGGATGACCGGGTCAAGACCCCGGCACCCAGCTAGAAGTGATCGGTTTCCACCGAGTTGCACGTAGGTGTTTGTTTATTATCTCGTGGCTGTATATCCTGTACCTGCCTTGCTAGGTAGTCACACCCACGGGTGGTGTGCTGGACTTCGGGTTTAGGCTTAGTTATTATGGGCTCTGACTAGCCCTAGCCTGACCCTGCTTCCGTCTCGTGTCCGTGACATCCTAGCACTGTACTGTACAGTAGTACAGTACAGTAGTACAGTCATCGTTTCACTGTCTGGGTTTCCGAGAGCATAAAGCTTCGGCCAGACACAAGTTATATGATTATCAGTTTTGATTCCTAGAGAGCTTAGCCGGACAGCGTATCTGTCTTCCTCGCATTATTTATCTTGCCGACGTGGCGCACTCGAGAGATCCGAACATGAACATCGAGTCTGCCATTCCATTAATGATTTGACATTTCTCGATCCTCGCGTCTGCTATGCAATGTAAAAGCGAATCTATCTGATTTCCGAACATCGCGTCGGCCATGCGATGTTTAAATCATTTTCGCCATTACACTATCTGACCGTAGGATCGTGTGCGCGACAGTGCTTTGCTTTTTGCTTCCCAGCATGCCATGCCATAACGCGTGGGTGGCGTCGTGGTACATACACGCGACTGTTGTGGCACTGTCATCGTTAGCGTCTGGCGATCGTGAGATCGAAAAATCGACTGCGTCGCCCGTTGGGATTCGAGCTTTGCTGCTGCTGCTGCTGATTGACTAAGTAAGTAAGTAAGGTAATTTACTTGGTGCCAAGACGATAAAGGTCAGAGGTATTTACTTGATGCCAAGACGATAAAGGTCAGAGGTCTAGGCGCTGTCGATCACAAATATGCGATCTCCACTAGGCGTCGATCTTTTTGGACAGCACGATTAACCACCATGCGATGTTAACATGGATATCGCCATTACATCATATGACCGCAGGATCATGTGCGCGACAGTGCTTTGCTTTTTGCTTCCCAGCATGCCATGCCATAACGCGTGGGTGGCGTCGTGGTACATACACGCGACTGTTGTGGCACTGTCATCGTTAGCGCCTCGCTGGCGATCGTGAGATCGAAAATTCGACTGCGTCGCCCGTTGGGATTCGAGCTTTGCTGCTGCTGCTGATTGACTAAGGTAAGGTACTAGGCGCTGTCGATCACAAATATGCGATCTCCACTAGGCGTCGATCTTTTTGGACAGCACGATGAATTACCATGCGATGTTAACATGGATATCGCCATTACATCATCTGACCGCAGGATCATGTGCGCGACAGTGCTTTGCTTTTTGCTTTCCAGCATGCCACGCCATAACGCGTGGGTGGCGTCGTGGTACATACACGCGACTGTTGTGGCACTGTCATCGTTAGCGTCTGGCGATCGTGAGATGGAACATTCGACTGTATCGCCCGTTGGGATTCGAGCTTTGCTGCTGCTGCTGCTGATTGACTAAGTACTAGGCGTTGTCGATCACAAATATGCGATCTCCACTAGGCGTCGATCTATTTGGACAGCACTATTAATTACCATGCGATGTTAACACGGATACCGCCATTACATCATATGACCGCAGGATCATGTGCGCGACAGTGCTTTGCTTTTTGCTTCCCAGCATGCCATGCCATAATGCGTGGGTGGCGTCGCGATAAATGTACGCGACTGTTGTGGCACTGTCATCGTTGGCGTCTGGCGATCGTGAGATCGAAAAATCGACTGCGTCGCCCGTTGGGATTCGAGCTTTGCTGTTGCTGTTGCTGCTGATTGACTAAGTAAGTAAGTAAGTAAGGTAATTTACTTGATACCAAGACGATAAAGGTCAGAGGTAGGTAAGGTAAGGCAAGGTAAGGTAATTTGGTTTGGGTGAAGATTATATAGGTCAGAGGTATTCACTTCATGCCAAGACGATAAAGATCAGAGGTCTAGGCCCGGTCGATCTCAAAGATGAGATCTCCACTAGGCCATCCGACAATTTAATCGGTTCAATATATTGTTCATTGGTTATTGGTTGGGCGGTTGTTATGCACGGCGGTATGATTTGCGATGTGAGTCATTATATGTGTTATATGGTTAGATATGATATATTATGTCGACGGCGTACATGTAGTATACGCTAGTTACAAATAGAGGATGGCGGAGCAAGGTTTGGATGTCCAATATGATTACCAAGGCGACATAGCTAGTTAATGATACGTTACTTTCTAGTGCAAACTTTTCCCTAGCGTTCGCGTGTTGGTTGCGCTTGGTGGCGGTGTATGGATGATGATATATCCCTTTCGTTCAGGTATTCATTAGTTATCAGTTGGGCGGTTGTTATGTATGTACGGCGATATGATTTGGGATGTGAGATATTAAATGTGTTATATAGCTAGATATGATGTATGGTGGGGGCGTACATGTAATGTAAGCTAGTTGCAAATATTGAATGGCGGAGCAAGGTTTGGCTATCCAATACCGGAATATCCTAGTTCACTAGATATCAGAGGGTCCCGAACTGTGTGGATAAACTCTCATAAGATAAATAAACCCTAAGCTAGATATACCCGGACGGTCTCGCAACGGGCTCGGAAACTAGCCTACCTGTGACACAGCGTGTGTCACAGCACGAACCTATAGATCAGTCAGCAGTCCAGTGTTGGTCCTAGGGGTCTGTCATAGGGGCCTGCACCGGGACTCCCAGTCAGGGCTGCCTATACAGATTCCAACATCCAATATGATTATCAGGGACACAAATAGTTACTATGATTACTTATTTTCTAGTACGAACGTTTTCTTAGCTTTCGCACGTTGCTTACGCTTGGCAATTGTAGTGTAGATACACGTGTAGTCGAATAAGCAAACACTCTGCATACATATCTTACATATTATTTAGCATTTGCACATGCATGGCATCGAAAACAATCTGTTGAATGCGCAAAATGTAAATGCTCACGCACCGATCAATACATCAACATCGCGGCGCGCGGCGCGCAATTAGCGCTAACTGCATAATCAATACTAAGATTGCCTAATTGATGAGACATGTCTGCAACAAATCGTGAAGAATATATGGAGCGTTATACATGTCGATGTGGATACAGTAAAAACCGGTATATAAGAAGCTCGGCTATATGGCCTTATCCTTGGGTCTTGAGGGGTCTGGCGTTCCCGGAGAGCAGCCTGTGATGACCACTCTCTTGCTTCCAGAACCAAATCGGATGGAACCCCATCGGGAGTAATCCAAGGTGACTGGGGAGTGGGAGGCTAGCCAAGGTCCTCCAAGGATAATATCCACGCAAAGATCAATGGGCATCACTCTGAGCTCCAATTGCTTGACGTACAACCCCTTAGTGGTCTCTGCTTGCAGTCGAGGGCGGACGCACGTGTTGACATCGTACGACGCGCCGTCAGCTACTCGCACTCGCATGGGGTTTTCGTGAGGTCGAGGCGTCAGGGAGGGAATGCTGCGTACAGTCTTGTCCGAGATAATGTTGGTGGAGCACCCACTGTCCACCAGCACCTTTACGCGACGTCCGTTCACGTACGCCCAGAACAACAACAAGGTGGGGGCCTTGGAATTGTTGATCTGTCGAGGTGGCGCTCGCGATGTTGATACAGCCGCCAAGCGATCACTCCAACCAGGGCTCATGTCCCCACTGTCGATGATGCTGTTGAGCTGGCATACGATGGGGTCGTCCTTGGCATGAGGGTCGCCTAGGTCAGGAGGGTCGTCCATGTCAGAGTCCCATGGTAACTCGTAGGTGCCTGCATCGGCTAAGAGCCCTTGAGCTGTGGCTGTCTGCACCAGGTCCCTGGGTGGGTAATCAGGTGGGTACAAGGCCACTTGGATGACCGTGTCCTTCGCTGCTCGCGCCATATCATTCGTCGCCAAGTCACTTGCGTACTGGAGGAGTCCGTCTTCTACTTCCTCTTGCGCTTGTTCCTTGGCTAAGATGTGCAGTAGCTCTTCGTCTATAGGAGAGTCCCGCTCCAAATATGGGAGGCCACTGGCATAGTCCCGCTTAAGCTTCTCTCGTTGGCGAACCTTCTCCAGCCCACTGAGCCACCTCCTCCTTGGTGCTCCTTCAGCTCGAGCTGCATGGGTCGGTGACAGCCATAGTCGGGGACGGTCACTCCGTGTGGTTGAGGTTCCCTCGACAGTCGTGCTGTCGTTAGGTGAGGGCGTACGAGGTCGACGCCCAAGCTGGATGTCTTGACGTCGTCGTCGGTATTCTTGCAGCCTTTTAAGTTTGTTAAGGGCTGCGGGTAAGGGTGATCGAGCTCGAGCTTCTCGCTTGTTGGCGGTAACCGCGCTGTGCGTTGGTGACCGCGTGGGTCCTCGGCTGCTGCGTCGATGCCCGGCTCTCCAAAGTGGTGGACTTGTGCTCCGCGGAGGTGTACGGGGCGGTGCAAGGTCCGTTTCCAGAGCCTTGATGGAGGACCTCAAGCCCCGTGTGCCCACTTTGGAGCGTAAAGCGCTCGTCCCTTGCCCTCGGACAGCTCGAAATTGCCAACCTTGCAATGGTTGGCCCGTTGGCTCCAAGTGCACGCGGTAGCTCTCGGTCACCTTCAGGGTACGTCGGTGCCGTTTCTCAACGTGCTGGGAGTCGTCTGAGAGGTCCTCGCTCGTACACACTGGAGACTTGGCTCCCTTGCGAAGACGAGCTTCGACCACTTGACGCTCCGGCGCGGGAGGAGGGCTAGTCATCGCCCGCGAGGGTAGCATGTTGAGCTCATCGGAGTCTAGGTATCCTGTGCAAGGAGCACTCCGCCTTTGACGTCGACGGGCTCTTCTCCACTTCTCCCGCAACTGCTGCTCCGAGAGGTAGGAGGGGGGCTCATCGCGGGGATGTGGGGTTCCACAGCCCGAGCTCATTAGGACTTGGAGGGTACTCCGAGCTCGAGGGAGTCCTCCGCGGCAAAATCCATCAGTTCCTTTGGCAACACCGCGTTGAGCACGTCGCAGTATTCATCCGTTTCCACCTCGTGCATGATCATGTCCAAGGTTTCAGCCAGAAGTGCTTTGGCCCACTCCTTCTTACGAAGAGCAGCCTGTGGGCACTCTCGAGCATAGTGCTCTTTGCTTTGGCACAACCTGCAACCAGTGTACTCCGGGGAGCCCAGACGTTGCCCAGTAGGAGTTGCACCCGCGGGACGATCTTCGGCTAGAGCTAGTAGCTCCTCCGAGACCTCCACCGCTGCCAGTAGCTGCACTGGCGCTCTCCTACTCGTCGCGTTGTTCAAATGCAACTCCGCCTCAATGGCGTATTCCAGCGCTAGGCGTCGACTGGCTGGAAGGGCGCGGTCGAGGAGGATCAAGGGGGTCCCCTTCCGCTCTGCAATCTCGAACGCCTCCTTCCGTACCTCCGCGGATAAGCCCGAGAGGAAGACGTCCAGGAGGTCGGATTCCGGAACCGGTGTGGTGAGCTCGTGTGTCGCCAACATGGTCACTACGCGATGGGCTAGATGCAGTCCATCCCAAAACTCGCGCACTTTGCGCGGTGTCGCCATGCGTCCTTGAGTTTGGCGTACTCGGCGTAGGAACGAGCCCAAGGTGGCCATTTCACTCTTCAGCGGCACGATCAGCTTCGCCAGCGGCACAATGACCTTCTCAAGGTTCAACGACTTGTCCGCCTCGGCATCCAGGAGAACCCCTCGCAGCTCCGTTCCTTCGGAGCTAGGCGTAGGGAAGCAATGCTGGGTGATCTCCTTCAACAAGATATGCACCGAGAGAATCGGCTCTCCGAGCTCGAACGCTCCGTTGGGCACGTTGCACGGGGTGTTCATCGCGAGGAGCACCACTGGAAGGGCTAAGCACCTGTCGAACTCGTCCACGAACCGCAGCAGCGGGCCGAAGGGGTTCGTGGACCCCTCCAACGGTGCTGAGTACAAGGACATGATGTCCTTCGCGGCTTTGAGGGCATATGAGTGCCTCGTGTACTCTTCCCTTTGCTGCCTGCCATCATTGTACGAGGACCTCCTACTCGAACCGAAGCTGTAGGACGTCTCATCGTCGGGCGGATCGTCACCGCCTCCGCCCCCGCCATGGCCGCGACGTCCATCTCCAAGATTCCGCGAGGGGTCGCTAGGCGCGTCAGAAGTGGGGTCGCCAGGCGGCTCATTCCCCCCCCCTTGATGGCCACCGGGTCCTCCCGGGTCGTCACCGTCGTCATCACCATCGCCTCCATCGTCGTCGCCTCCGCCGCCCCCACTGGTCCCACCAATTGCTGAGGATGGCCTCGGGGTCACTGAAGGGAAGCGGTCAAAGGCTCCCGGCCAAACCCCGCGCGTGCAATATATACACAACGGCAGGAATTGAGTGGTTTCCGACAAGTCTGAAAGAGCTGTAAGCCCGCAATTCCATATGGCTACAGGGGGCTGCGGGCTACGAGCGCATCTCGAGCACGGAACGTTGGACGTGCTGGACGCGACTTCGTCGTACACGCAACGAACGATCGCCGTTCCCGCCAGAGGTGGTGAAGGAAGTTGAGAGGCTGGGGCTTCGGAGACCGGCGGTCCACACCCAGACGCTAGGTCATGGTCTCGGTACCTTCGTTCTTGCTACGTCACAAAACATGCGCTCCGCTTCCATCTTGCCCACGTGGCCAGGTAAGTGCTCCTCCACGTGCGCACGGATAGCGGTAACGGCTGGCACACTAATGGACCTCCAATCCATTTTGGCTAGGCGGTCATGCACACTCGTGGGGGAAGATGCACGCTTGGAGGCGTCCTCCTCGAACGTCACGCCTTTGTGGCCCCGTACGTCAACAGTCGTGGCTGACGGGGGCACCATCAGAGCCTCGTGTTCAGCATTTTGAGCATCACTTGTGACGGTCCCGGCATAGCTCGCGGGGGTATTAGGTGGTTGTTGTGGCCGTGAGTGCGCTCGTCCGTCAGCGGCTTCAAGTGCGGCCTGCACCACTATCTTGCTCTCCGCCACTTGTTGCTCCAGCAGTCGTTGATCTCGAGCTGCTTGGTCAAGTTGCTGGCGTTGCTCTTCCGCGGCGCGCTGCATTTCTCGAAGTTGTTGGTGATGACGTGCAGCTTCCTCCGCCTGCGATGCTACAGCTTGCTCATGCTGATGTGAGACAACGTCCGCGGCATGCTGCATGCGCGCTATCTGCTCCTCAGCAGATTCGAGAGCGGCCCGTCGCGCTTCTTGGCACACCTCGGTGCGGAGCTCCTGCTGCATCCGGGTTGCTTCCTCCACGGCATTGTGCATGTCCATGCGCAACGCTGTGAGCTGCGCTTGGTGCGCAGTGGCCGCATCTAACGCGACTCGTTCGGACTCCTCTTGCAGCTCTCGTAGTTGCCGCTCGTGTCGCGTGACTTGAGCTTGGCGCCGCCGTTGGCGTCCACCCTTCTGCCGAGAGCTCCTAGATGAAGAGGTGTGCGAGGCGTCAGAGGAGAGCGCTTCAGTAGAAGATGTTTGACACGATGAAAGTGTGGACTTCTCCTCACTGGACGTAGAGGTGGAGTCGTACATCAGTTTACCTTCGTCACTGCGACGTCGAGCCTTGGCGAGCTTGCGCTTGGCCAACTTCTGCCGCTTCCGCTCCTGCTTCGCCACCTCCTTCTTGTGGGCTAACTCCGTCAAAGCCTGGACACGTACAGCACGTTCTCGTTGTGTGGGTCGTGGGGCAGATGAAGCTTTTGATCGAGGTGGTTGTGGGGCGGAGTCAGCGGAATGAACGTCTTCCTCATCGATCGTGGAGTCATCTTCAGACGACAAGACGCCATAGGGGTTGCGGCTAGGTACAGATTGTACGCCATGCTGTTGAACACTTGCTCCCAAAGTGGTTGTACGCCTTAGAGTCTTTATCACCTCCTCGACGCTCACTCCCAACCGCACCAGCCTTGCAGGCCGGTTGGCTGGGATGGTCGTGACGAGTGGTCGTGCAGAGTGGAGGTGATGATAATGGTGGCTTGCTGAGGTAACATGCGACAGAAGGAGTCCACGAGATGGGATCACGCGTTGCTCTCCACTCTTCGTTCTCAGCTGCACCTCCCATGTGATTGCAGCGATGGAGTCTTCTTGGCCACACAGGCGGCGAAGATGTCTACGCAAGGTCGCCCATTGCTTCGGGGTCACGTCAGCCGTGTCCGTCAGAGCTGACCACTCGTGGAGGACTTCGCGCTTCACATGTTGTTCACGCTGGACCGCAAAGGTGGTGCACTTGGAAGCGAAGTCCACGGTAGCCTTCCACGCTTTCATACACTTCCTCACGTAGAACTCGGACCGGGCGATGTTGCACGCCGTGATTTCGAGAGTGATCTCTTTTACACGACGTTGTTCTTCTCGCCATGCACTCAAGAGCCGGGACGCCAATCGTGAACTTGCGTGTCCAGCAAAATCTTGCTTTTTGCGTTGGACCTGATTCTTGCGGTGAACTCGCTTGCGCCATGCTGTAAGGGAAACACGCATGCGTGCGAGACGGGCACGTAGGTGCCATGTCGTAAGTGCAGATGAAACACGCCCGCTGAGCACTCGTGCTGTCCAAGTACTCCACCAATTACGCAATGCACATACAGCTAGAATATCCACTGCTACAGCTTGGCGTGCCAGCTTGACGCTCCACTCGTTCACGCTTGACAAACCGCGCTCGCCACTTGGAGGTGCACTTTCACGCCTAGGCGTAAATATGTTGCTCTCATGGGTCAAGTTTCCAACGTGATGCTCTGGTGCTAGAGGCAAATGGTCAACTACAGCTTCGCTATGAGGAGATGATCTCAAATTATGAGCGGTGGCTATAGCGACCGTGTTGAGCTCCTCGAGAGCTGGTTGGCTACGTTGTAGACCCGAGGCACCTGCACCCCCCGCACGCTGCTGGGGTGTAGAGTAGCACCCAGACATACGTACAGCGGCAGATACCAGCCCAGGAGAGTCACGCGAGCCGTCGGGGAAATTCGTGGGCGTGGCAGGCAGCGATGCTTGGGTGCGACGTTCCTCTTGAGATAGAGGCGCGCTCGCCAAAAGCGCGTATTCGCCCTCCAGAGAGCGTTGTACTGCTCCCCCCCTCTGCTGCCCCGCCGCGCCCCGGCCGGCGCCTCCCACTCCGGGACAAAGTACGGGGTGGGCCCCAAAGCCCCAAGCCCATCCCGGAGCTGAAACACCCGGGCCGAGCTAGAGAGCCCGGAGGGCCCAGAAGCAACTTCCGCCACTCCCGAGCGCCGCTGAGGCGGAACATACAGCGAAGAAGCCCGCCGCGAAGAGGACATTGAAAAAGTTGTCAAGCTGGTGGAGAAACGCAGCAATCCGATTCCGAAAAATCTGCCAGCGCTTCCGCCGTACAGGCGTATAGTGTTAAGAGCGACGACGCAGAAGCCAAGCCCAACAGCAAACAGACAACTGCCGCTACCAAATCCCAACCAAAGCTCCCAGCGAACTTGAAGAGGCAAGACGAAAGCAAATTGAGCAGAATTGGTCGACGATCGGCCCACGGAAGTCAAGGCAACGCTGTAGCGCGATACCACTTAGGGTTAACCACTGCTAAGAACACTGGAGCGCGTTAAGAGCAACGCAAGTAAGCCGCATCTGCCAATTCAAAGAACATTTTCGAATTCCTCAGCATAAATTTGTGCAATCTCGCGCAGCTGCAAAGACACGTGACGAAGAACACGCACGCCAGCGGAATAGCGCCAATCCGAAGTTACATCACGCCAATTCCGAGCCTTTTGAACTTTGCGCACACATCCCAACCGCAGAGCAGAGAGTAGACGAAGATTCCGCGGAAAACACTGACCAATTGGCGCAACCCCCGAGAAGAATTAACGGCGCAAAATTGCCAGCGAGCAAGAAAAACGACGAGTCGTTGACCAGCGCGTCAGAGCGCGAACACAAGGGCCAGAGCCAGAAGTAGAATTTCGACCATTCCCAAACCCGAATTTAAGCAGCACCCGCAAAAATTGCCATAATTTGTAAAGGTAATTTGAAAGTCCCAGGCGCAGAGCGAACGCAAGACGAAAGATAGCACTGGGCTACTTTACTTGTGGCACACTGTGCCACAGTAGGAGCCCTCCCATGGCGAGCCGAAATTTTCCATCACAGACCATAGCGCGAAGAAAGTATATGCTGCATTGGACAATTCTAAGAACTTTTGTTGCTGAGGAACAAACGCCACAACGAACATCCAAGCGAAGAACTGCGTGCGCACTAGGCACTCACAGCAGATAAGACTGCAAAGCACGCGCAGCTGCACGAAGAAACCATTATGAAGCAATCCGCGAAGAAAGATTACGTCTCACAAGTAACTTGAAGAAGAATTCTGACAGCGCCACAAGTCATCTCGCTGAAGGAAGCCGCAAACAACGTTACTGGCCAGTGCTGTGACTCAAAGCTATGTAACGCGCCAGTAACTCGAGAGCCCAAATTCCATCCGAAAAACTGAGGCACACGTAAATTCGACGGAAAAGTTACAATCTCAAAGTAGAAAAATTTTGTGGAAGCGGTGGTGGTGGTGGTGGTGCGTAGCACACTGATACCATTTTGTAGGAGGCAGTACTAAACCTTCTACTTGACAGTGACTGTGAAACTACTTGTGGATCATATATAGTGCAAGGTTCTATATTATGCACTATATAAGACTAATCAAGCTATGTCGATTCTTAGGAACTATGTCCAGACTCAGTGCATATAGTTGCAGTAAGAATTAGGTATTATATTGACTTTTTGCCATGCGGCTGTTTTACTCTAGAAATCTCCCCTGTTTCTTTGGCCTTGGCCATTACTTATTCACTCAGCTCTCTGAGGTAATCCTAGTCAGCATGGCCAAGTCTCATCAACCTATCATATGCTTGTACTACATTGTCATGCAGTATGATGTGCCAGTATTCTACATGTCACAATATTACACAGTACAGTGGTACTGTGTACTCCCATATAAGGGGGGTCTCTTCCTCAACAAGGGTCTCGGGCGCTAATGCTGTAAGGCGCGTATGACACTTCTGGCATGTATGACATTGCTGAGTCATCCGCGCATGACACCGTGTGTTGTCCTAGCACAACAAGTTATCTCAGGCCTTGAGCTTTTGAGAACTGAAAGATATGTATCTTGTAAATATTTGTGCATAGTTTCGCGCGCTATTATGCACGGGAAGTATTTTTCAGTTTGGCATGTATCGGGTTTGGGTACACTCGAACACAAACCCAATAAATCTGCCAAAGAAATAAATTGACGACTTCGTGCACAAGGCTTTTGAGGTCTTGGGCTTTTGGCGACTAAATACATATATACGCACATCTTAGTGATAATTTTGCAAAGTTGCGTACGCTGGAACTCACGGGAAGCCCTTTGCTGTTTGGCATGTTTGGGTTTGGGTACATGCAAACCCAAACCCAAACCTGCCTCATGATGTGCAGCACGCGTTTTGCGCATAGCTTACATCAGAGGTTGTGCCTTTGAGGGTGCACAAATATTGCTGTTAGCAATATGTGTGCCAAGTCTCGTGGACTAGAACGCACGAGAACCCCTCCGCTGTTTGAGTTTTTTTGTAATGTGCATGAAAGTTATAAGGGCCTATCAGCTTAGCTCGCAGTCGCGACTGCAAACTGAGCTGAAGCGGCCACGGATCAGCTCCAAAATTTCCTAGGAGTCTAAATGATATATCTATGTGCGTTACTGTTGGAGAAGCCACTAGGACACAACTCGCCAACTTTTTTCAAACAACTGTCGAGAGGCAAATCACGAAGTAAGGACACCCACACGACACGCGTATGCACCCGCGTCCGCTTGCGCTTGCTAAGGTGTTCCCCTCAATAGCTTTCTCGTCATCCGAATCCTCAAATATTTCTCGGCCTTGCTTCCCTTGGCTAGTGAACTTCCCGCTCCGCTCGCATGCATGGTGACATGTGACATTTAATGCATTCCCGAATAACATCACTTTTTTTTCTATTCCCCATTTTTGGTTAATCTATTCCCGCACAAATACCCTACCTACCGTTAGCAACTAAGGCGACGCATTAGGAGAAGGGTGAGAGCGCGCAGAAGAGAAGAAAGCTTGAAGAAACCGCGACATACTAATTGTTTATGGTAGAAGATACGGTTATGCAACAACAAGCTTTCCCTCGAAGTAGGCCGCGGCGAAATGTTGATCGATATAGAGCACGTCAACAATCACGGTCTCGTGGCCATACGTGTTGATGTGCCAATAGTAAGTACCAAGGTCGTCGTTTGCTTCACACTGTTCATAATTAATGGTTTAAACCTGCTTAACCCAAACATACCCAACGAGGAGGGCGGTGCTTACGACTATTGTATCCATGCGGAGTTCCTACGGCAAGAGGCATGCCCGGAGGCGGCAGCGGAAGCCCCATGGCGTACTAAATTAAGAGAAGAATATTCGAATACGCGGGTTGTCGTAAGGAATTTAATGCGCACTTACCGAGGGCATGGCATGTTCGAAAAGGATGAAGAACGAGAAATGAATGAAACGCGCGCGAACCGGTGTAGAGGAGGTGAGGTGTTGTTGTCGTGCTAGTGTCGCGGTTAGGCATATCGTTTGTGCGTGAGAGCATGCTGACATGGATTCCTCCAGGGAATTCGTGAGTTGATGAGTTCGTGAGAATTGGCATGAGGTGGAAACGAGAGATGACATGCCCAAAACCGACGGGGCGTGTATGACATGTACCTAGCGGGGGTTGAATAGGCGCTCCTATGGTTTACAATATTTTTGTACGATGAGATGGGTCTCTTCGAGACCTTTCCAACAATATACGACTCGAATATTCGGACCGACCGAGTGAAAATTTCTGAATAATCGTACACTTCTTAGATGAGAACACAAAACTGGTGTGGTGATATTCACGAAACAACGAAAGCGTGCTTCTACTTTCGTGAACCACTTTGGTGAGGTTGCCTCTCCACAATGGTTCAAAAGTCCTCGGTGTATCCGTTTTATCAATTTAAAGATAGTGCCGGAACCTTGGGACCGGCATACCTCGAAAAGCGCCTGCAGAAGAATATGGCGATTGATTGGGATTGGGGAACGAAACGGGGTCTCAACTTGTGTATCGGTCACTTCGCTTTTCGAAGAAAACAGGCCTTCTTTTGTCAAGGAAATGGTGGTGACCCATGTGTTATTTCGACTGCCAAGTGGAACCATGATTATAGCATTTCGATACGACTTCGCCTCGCAACGATGCGAAATAACTTTGTTCCTCATATGTTCACATGTACTACACTGAGCAAGTATGTTACACTCACTTTTATCCACAGACATTAAGTGTTTTACACCAAAACCTACAAAATCAGCAAACAGGTGCAAAATCGCCAATGTTAGAACGTGAAGCTCCGTGGATCACGATATACAACTGGTAGACGTGAGCATGAATTCGTGTAGTTTTTGCTATGAAGGCATTTCACAAATCGGTTCGTCACTGGTTGAACCACGCCGACAAAATGTACTAGATTCGGGACAACCAGCAACTTGCCCAAGGTGTTCACTCGGGCATACTCGTCAAACAACAGATCAGTATTATTTCTTGCGACATTAGCAATGAGAAACTGACTGAGTGGAAGCAGATGGCTGCTTGGTACGACAACTCCCCGGTTACAGCAGTCGAAACCTCTCACTGCACTATACAGCAAAGAATGTGTCTGTCGAAGAGCTAAAATGTGGGGTCGACCGACCATCAAAGCGACAACAGCAAGGCTGAATCCCAGAGCTAGTGCGAGCAAAATTTGATGAAGCGTTTGAAATCCGCATGCGGACCGGCGCAAGACAACGTACAAAGTGCCAGAAACAAAGAAAAAGATCCATCCCAATTCTCCAGCATTATGCCTATCGTAACCTAAAAATTTGTTGGGCCGATGAAGCCGCAGAAAGGCCGTGCGTTGGAAGGACTCCGACTGCAGCAATCGTTGCAGAACCGGGAAAAAGTGAGGTAAGGGAACGGCGTCGTCTTTCAATATTATGCAAAATTTGGCGCGAACGTTATGGCATACACGCAGCGCTTCTGCATAGTCATAGGTCATTTTGGCATTTGATCCGGGTTCGAGCTTATACGTCGGAGGGATGAAAGCACTTCGGTAAAAGTCAGTATACCTGCTCTCTAAGAAATTCATGTCGGAGCAGTACGTTGTGTCAAGCCTGGGATGGCAAGGAGTGGTGTCCACTAAGAAGAGCCTCGCATTATTCCAGTGCACCAGCGCTTGCTCAATGAGAGCTTTTAAAACCAGACGGTGATAGAGAGGAGCTATGGGCGCTCGGTGGACAGCCAGAATTACGATGCACCAGTCAGATCCAGAACTGTTCCAGTGTAATATCGTGTTCAAATTAACTCCGACTGCTTCCCGGGCTTGTTTTTGGAGTACTGGTCTGAGCAGGCGGGGCCAGTCTCTGACATCAGGTTCGGAATTTAAGGGCGAATAGCCAAAATATCGTCCTCGCCAGAGATGGATGAATATTGCAGCGATAAGTAAAAATATGCAAGGAAACATCGGCATGCATGCCGTGGCTTTGGGAAACCTCCTTCCAAAATTCAAACCCTTTTCTTTGATGCTCATTACAGATTATTCACAGAATTAGCACCTGTTATTGCAGATATTTTTCAGATACTGGTTACAATTGCTATATCGATAATTCGCGATTATCTTGATAATTTGCAACATTATACAAGATGTCCAATCTTATGTTGACCGACGAAAATTATGTCGTGCCGGGAAATTGTTGCAAGCCAACTTCAAACTGTCATAAGATAAAAGATACTGTAGCAGGAACCGGCGACGGAAGAAAAGGTTCAGTTCAACACATGAAAAGGAAACGAAGAGCGAAGCGTCATCGTCGGCTAGAGCTTGCAACTTGAACTTCCAACTCGCATCGTGATTCAAACCGTTCATGTTTTACAGTCGAGAGTCGTTTTCGATTTTCATTTTCTTTTCGATTTTGCATTTTCATTTTCAGAATCCCGACCGGATGATGATCCCGATCGGATGATGGCTTGCCAGACGAGAGGTTTCCAGGTTACGAGCAGTGTCGTCAGTAGGCTGAGGCCCGTCCTTAAATCTGGTTTTCTAATCAGCTGCGGCTACATAGCCCAGCTTGCATGACACATATGACACATATGTGAATGGAACCCGGCCGGTGCACTGCGTGTGGAATTACAAAATAATAATACGACATATCCAGAAGTGCCAAAAATCAAGGACTCCCGTCAGACAGGAATCAGGGTCCCACGACCCGACTGCCGACCCCAGCCTTCTGCATGCGGGCACATGCCCCTCGTGCCAAAGGATTGAGGCCTGCAAATACTATCATTACCCTAAAGAGTACAGACTATGGACCTAAAATGCTATGCTAGGGCTGAAACCCTCAAAAAGCATAATTACCCGCTCCAGCACAGAGTCAGGCATGACAACAATAGCAAAGCCATCACCTAGCAAAGCCTACTGAACAGTGCCTAGATGAGAAGTAGCATGAGGCAGCTTCGCAGCCCCCCACCGAAGGATCACTATAGCTACCTCTCATCACAGCGGTCGGCACTGAACGGGCACAGGTCCTAGTCTCCTCTACCTACACTCTAATGAGCCGACTGCCCCTCAGTCTGCGGGCCGGATCTGCACGGCCTCCAGCTCAGAGCCCAGCTGCTCCAGGTCCTCCAAGTCCTACAGCTCCTGCACTAAAAGCGGCCGCTCCTCATCCGTACCTGAAGCACAAGGGAGGACGGGTGGGAAAGTCCACACAATCACAGTAACACGGCAAGAGGCCCTCTCAGTCCGTTGCTGGCCTCTTAGGCCTCCGACTGATCAGAAAACCTCAGTTTTCAGATCTGCTCCGGATGACAGTCATACTACTTGTCATCCTACACTGATCAGAAAACCATCAGTTTTCTAATCAGCTGCGGCTACATAGCCCAGCTTGCATGACACATATGACACATATGTGAATGGAACCCGGCCGGTGCAAGCACACAAAGATCACCACAAAGCAGTGCACGTATAATGCATGACAACAAACAAGCAATCGGACAAGAAAAGGCCGCCTACTCTGCTGAGCATGGGGCATGCTTCTGGACACCGCCAGCCTGCGGTTGAGGTTGGTAGCCTTGTAGGTGGCCGCAGCCGCCGACGAGCTCCAGCCACCGTACTGATTGAACTCGAAATCAGTAACCTGGTCAGCCGCAGCCACCGCCGTAGCCCCACCAGACCGCAGGGACTGGGTCCCATACAGCTGCCTCAGAGCATCGGGGTCCAACCCAGAGGCCTCACCCAGCATCCTGAACAGGTACCTCCTCAGCTGAGGATAATCCAGCCTCTTCCCCGTCAGGCAGTCAGCCGACGGGTCCCGCTGAAACCGCCTGCCATCAATCTGCTGAAACAGGGGCTCATCGGGCTGCACTCCCCGTGCAATCTGAGTGTCAACCCACCTCTGACTGACCTCCACTGGGCACAAAGGCTGCCCCTCCGCCGCCCGGGCAACCTCCACCAGCTGACCATACCTGTACTTGTCTGTCTTCCGCTTCTCCAGGAAGGTGGTCATGTGGGTCTCACAGACAGGGCATATATCTTACCGTGGCGGGCCGGCCCGGGGCCGTAGCGTGTCACGCCGGGCCGAAAGCGGGCCGGGATTGGATCAGGCTGCGGGCCGTAGACGGACGGTGAAAATCTCGAATTTTACCGTGAAATTTTCGATTTTCATGATATTCCCATACTTAAAATTCGAAAAATTCGCCTGCGGCGAGCAATTTTCGAGACTGGCCGGGCTGGCCGAAACCGGGCCGGAAAGATTTGCAACTGCGGGCCGCAAAAAAAATTGGAAGATATATGCTCTGCTCACAGAACTTCATATCCCGCAGTCTCACCTTCTCCGCACAGTCATACCGCCAGAAGCCTGTCCACATGTCCAAACCCAGTGTAGCAAACATCTGCCGAGTGACACCTCCCAGCATCAACCAGCAACGAGCACCACTCTGCACAAATGCAAACTCCAGCGGCTCCTTCCTGTTGAGCCGCCTGTCCCCCAGCCTCCTGTGAGCTGCCTCCCGTACCGCGGCCACCAGCCGATGAGAGGTGGGGTTCCGGTCCGCCGGGACCAGAGCCAAATCATGAGCAGTGAAGACCATAGCCGAAGCGGTCTTCACCACAGAGAAGGTCCTGGCCGCATTGGCTATGTACTGCAAGTACATGGCCACCGTGACCGGGTCGGCAGGAACAGGCACCCTAGGTGGGTCACGGTCCTGACAGAAGGCCTGGTACCGTACGAACACCCGAGAGTAGCCCCGCATGGTGCTAGCCTCACGGGTGCCAAACACCGCCAACAGCATGTCTGCCCGCAGCTGCATCTCCAGCGGGTCCGTCACGGAGAACTGCAGCCCAGCCCACTGCTCCCCAGTGCCTATGATGCCTGCATGAAAGGCAGCCCCCATCTCATACCCCTACCCCAGTCACAAGCCCTGCAACCTCCCAAGGTACAGCGGGGACCGGGGCCTGCAGGCTCCCTCTCATCGAAGGAGACCCGCAAGAGGAGGACCCGAAAATCCGGCAGGCCCCCCCCCCCCTCATTGGCCCTTCCGAGGCCAGGGAGGAAGGTGTCCGCAGAGGGCTGGAGCTCCGTCCACTGCACCACACAGTCTGCTAAGTGAACCCCGTCGGGACACAGCAAGACCCACCACGGCTGGAAAGTCCAGACCGGGGCCACAATGGAGGCCGCAGCCCTCTCAGCCTGTAGAAACAGCAGGAGCCTCCCGATCATCCGAAAAGGCGGGTTGCACCAGTTGACGTGCTCCCGCCAATCCGTCTGACCGAAAGTGTCAACCCCCGACGTACCTGGACAGTGCCAAGCACTGTTGAAGGAGGGGGCACCTGCACTGTCAAAAACAAGACAATTCTTGTCAGTTGCAAACCTGTCCCGGGTGTGCCTCCACCCCCCGGCAATCCATGGGTCAGCCCACCGAAAGATTGCCGGGTTGACCATCCAGTCATCATGGTCTTTGATCTTGGACAGGGCATCAGCCCGGGCCTCAAACTCCCTGGGCATCCAAAGGGAGGACAAAACCACCCCGTGGTCAGCACAGAAATCATGCACCGCTAAAGCCAGCTCCTGAAGCTCCTGATGCCTGCTGCCAGACTCAATGACAAAATGCACAGCCTAGTTGTCACAAATGACAAGCACCCTCTTCCCTCTCAGCCTGCCAGCCACATCAAATGCTCGGAGAGAGTCAAAAATGCCCCTGAGCTCCCTGAGAGTGGATGACTTCAGCCTGTCTGACATGGTCAGATAACTGTGGCCAAGCAGCTCAGGTCCCCCAAAGGACTGCTCCAGCCAGGAACCCCATGCCACCTCAGAGGTGTCCCCATGGACTGTCTCCAGCTGAAGCCCCGCCCCCGTGGGCTCCCAAATGCCTCTCTGGTGCCTACGAAAGCCGTCTGTCAGCCAAAACTCAAGCTCTGCCCGGAGAGCATCAGTACCCGGGACATGAGAAGCCCACGAGCCCCAAGTCAGGGTGTCAGCTATGAGTACTGCAGACGCCCTAGCATACACTCTGGTGACACCCCCTCGTACAAACCACTGTGCATTAACTAAGCCTGCAAACTTAGCCACAAGCCTCAGAGGCAACCTATGAAATAGCCTCAACAAGTCTGACACACAAGCACGGATCTTGCTCAGAGCCTTCTCAGGCACGAACAAGACCCCCCCCTCCAGGTCTATGCCTATGCCAATATGCACAAGGGCCCGTGTGAAAAACAGCTGAGACTTGAGCTCAGACACGAGCCAGCCTGACTCCCGCACGTCCCGCATAATATGGGACAGTACAGCCAAAGCCGAGGGGTCCGTGAGAGTAGGAGCCCTCACAGCAAAAGCAAAATCGTCCACGTAGGGGTGCACACGGAACCCGAGACCCCGCCACTTACCTACGAGCTCCTTGTTGATCTTCGTAAACACCCAGCAAGCTGGGGCTAGACCAAAAGGTAGCACACAAAATTCAAAGAATCTACCCTGCCACTCAACAGCAACATAGGTACGAGACATCTCGTGGAGGTCAACGTGGTAGTACCCTGACTTATAGTCAAAGTAAAACAACCCATCATCCCTCCTAAGCAGGTCTACAAAAGGCTGAAGGTGTTCATACTTGAACTTAGGAAAGATCAGGAAGGCATTGAGCTACTTACCGTTGAAGATCAGCCGTAATTTGTCCCGAGAGTCGTCCACCATTAAAGGTAGGACAACCCGCGGCTTGCTGGACACTTCTCTCAAGGCGCCCATAAGCACACACTCCTGCACAGTCTCAGTGACAAAGGCGGTATGCCTAACAGCAGACACGTGGTTAGGCAAGTGCACTCGGGGCGGAGCCCTGCGATCCTTAAACTTCAAGTTAAATCCTCTCTCAATCCAAGACATAACGTACGAAGAGCGGACGAAGGTCCGCCAAAAAGAGGCTCGTTCCCTAAGTCTTCCCGCAACACGGGGCACAGGAACGTCCTGTTCACACAAGGGTACGGCCTCGCCAATCTCTTCCTCAGACAATTCAAGACCTGAAACACAAGGAAAACAACAGCCCGCGGGCCAAAAGTTCATTACAATTTAGGGTTTCGTCCCCAAAAGTTACATTTAAGTTGGGCATTCCACCTCAACTGCAAAGCATTCCGCTAAGCTCATTGTACTAGCCATCGTGGCTCTACATTCTTACGATTCAACGGTCCGTGCCTCTGCCACGGCCTCTGCCGGCTGGGCGCGGCTGCGAGCATTGGTTTTGGTGGTGCCCCCATTCGTTACAATTCCAGCATTGGAGCTGGCTGCCACGCCCTGCCTGAACAGGCGGCGGTGGCGGAGGCGCTCCAGGAGCAGTCGGACGAGACACAGCATAGGCACCCCTGCCCAGGCCCTTAGTTCGCCCCTTGGCAGCCGCAGCTTGCGCAGCGTGCATCTCGTTTCAGCTTTGACTTCTTTTTCAGCTTTACGCATAAGCTTTTCGTCATCCTCATCCTCAGCATACGATTTTCGCTCTAGCTTCTCACAGATTTTCCAGCCCACTTCAAGGCCCTTGTCCGAAACCAACGCCAAGATCTTAGCGCGCGCTTTGGCGCGTGCAACACCCTTCTCCGCAGTTTCTGACAAGAATTCCAAGGCAAGAGTGACGGTCTCAGGTAGCTCCACACCTTCCAATTCCTTCTTGGCATCGTTAAGCGCCAACTGCGACGCTGAGTGTGCCACGAAGCGGTGCTGTGTCTCTAAGAACTGCTTGCGGAGACCTTTGTCCTTACCATCATCGTTGCGAGTTAATTCTAGGCGATCGGACCCTGGAAGCTGAGTGAGGTCTACTGCTGCCTCCCACGGACGCTTTCGGTCACCTGAAGCTACTTGCGACAGTCCTTTGAGCTCAGCAAGTCGGGCTGTCGCTCACTCCATTTGTCGCATCAACTTCATTTGCGATTGCGTGAGGTCCTCTCCATCTTGGAAAGCAGCAAAAGCGGTCGCGTACGCTGGCTGCGCGTGCAAATCATCAATACGTCTCTGACACAAAATCGGATCGGTAAACCACTCCATACTGATATACGATATACACTGAAAATATACACTAAAAAACTTACGGTGTTACGAAAGTCCACACAATCACAGTAACACGGCAAGAGGCCCTCTCAGCCCGTTGCTGGCCTCTTAGGCCTCCGACTGATCAGAAAACCTCAGTTTTCAGATCTGCTCCGGATGACAGTCATACTGCCTGTCATCCTACACTGATCAGAAAACCATCAGTTTTGAGATTACGCGAGTCGCGTCGCGTCGCGTCGCGTTGCATCGCGTCTGACCAGATTTAAGGATGAATAAATCAGCTGTCTGCGACTGTGTGCACGACGCGACGGCCCATGCGTACTGTACGTGGCGTCCAACGTGGTTACGTTTTATTATATCTGGAATGGGTATAAAAATAAATACACGATTTTCCGAAAGGAAAAGGGGTTGGGTCGGAAAAAAGGGGGAGAAAGGGGGAAATAAGGGGGGAGGGGAGGGGGGGAGGGGGAAGGGGGGAAAGGGGAAATGTGGGGAGTTATAAGGGGGATGAGGGGGTTGGGGGTGGAAGGGGAAGGGGGGCATGCAGGACGGATGAAATCGGGGTTGAGCAAGGTGAAGGGTAGGGAGTGTATATGGGTGGGCGGGAGGGCGGATAAAAAACATTGGGGTTTATGGGGGAGGCAAAGGGGGGACGGCGAAAGGGGGGAGATCTGTATTTTATACGACGAATTTTATCCAAAGATCTGTCGAAGGCGTCGCACCTGCCTACGTGGAGCGTACACATGCGTCGCATATCCAAGGAGCGTCCATTTATTTTATCTCCGATTTGATCTGACGAACAGTTTTCAAATTTTGCCTACGTGGAACCAAAAACCGCGACGCAAGAGCGTCGCGTCGCGTAAATGTTGGACAAAACATCTCTGCGTAGCGTGTTACGCAAAAGATGTTTGTCCAAACATCTCCGCGACGCGACGCTCTTGCGTAACCTGTGCGTAGCGTTTTACAGTTTTCCAACCAATCAAATCGCTGCGATCAAAAGTTACGCGACGCGACGAAATTTCATTTTACCCAAACCAGATTTAAGGACGGGACTCAGGCCCGTCCTTAAATCTGGTTTTGAGATTACGCGAGTCGCGTCGCGTCGCGTCGCGTCGTCGCGTCGCGTCGCGTCTGACCAGATTTAAGGATGAATAAATCGGCGTACTGCGACTGTGTGCACGACGGCCCATGCGTACGTGGCGTCCAACGTGGTTACGTTTTATTATATCTGGAATGGGTATAAAAATAAATACACGATTTTCCGAAACGAAAAGGGGGTTGGTCACGGGTAGACCGATTTACCCCCCCACTATAAAGTGGGGGGGCCTGTCTCCTGCTGTCCTCCTTCGGAGAGCCATGTCACACGTAGCATGCGTCTCGGTAGCTCGGAACACAGATGCATAAAACCCCTAAAGTATTTTATGTTATCATCTTAGTATTCCGAAAGCGAGTGTTCACTGACTGCACGTTCTGTGATATATATATATCTGACTATATATATTTATCCCCCACCAGCCAGAGAATCTCACTTCTCATCAGGTTACGGGTCACCACCTCTTTTGGTGGCACTTTCTTTTTGGGGTTGCTAATTTCCGTCTCGCCGAACGTACCGGTCACCACAGACTCGTCACCTTATCGACTACCACGTCTTCACGGACTTCACCACGTCGTGATTTTTTCTCGCGACTGACAAGTTTAACCACAGATTCGTTTCCTAATTAACGACCAATTTACCACTAACAACTTGTCTACTTCATCAACCAAACCACGCGGAGTACTTAGGGGTTTGCTCACCCCGAAGCCATCTTCGCCCGCGACTTCTACGCGTTCGGTGTCCGGTGGTGCTACGCCACCTCTCGCTGAACCTGCGGTCGTGGAACTTTACAATTAACAACAGATTCGTGTCCTTATTCACGACCATAACACAACACCTCTTCTACGAAACCACGCGCAGTCAGCTGTGCTTTTCGTACGACCAAATGGCTGGTCGTACGCCCTTTTTGACCTTACCTCCGCTTTCCCCGTGAAATTTGACCCCGATTTCACTTTTACATCACTCGATTTGGTTAATTTTACGGAAAGTTACGTCGACACCAAGAACCCAAACGCACTCTCGACTTTCTGGCCAGCAGCACCGCTCCTGGCGGGAAGACCGTTTGCCGCACGACGTTTTCGACTTCACCGACGTTTTCCTTGCGAGAATCTACCCCAATTTGACCCTTTCATCGTTTGATTTGCTTAATTTTACGAAAAGTTAGCTTTTCGCTTGGGAACCCTAGCTTTGGGTTCGCGGATTCTGCAGTCAGCGGTCAGTGGTCAGCGACCATGTCCACTGGACCTCAGCGTGCACGTATGGCCGCTGTTCGTTCAGCGTTGATCTCTCTTCGAGTACATCGGCAACATCCTACCATTGGCTATGGTCTGGTGGTGTCTGGTGGTGTTTGCGCACCAGACACCAAGCTCGAGTCCATCGCGCTCACCATCGACAACGAGTGCTTTGACTATTTCGACCTCATCCCTCCCCTTCCCTCACCTTCACCTTGTGCGCCCCTTGGTCACCATCTGCTGGTGGTGTCTGGTGGTGTTGTCACGCCCACTTCACCCTTCACCATCATCCCTTTCAAGCCTTTTCCCATGAGCTCAACCACATCCCTTCACCGCATTTTCCACCTTCCACCTCCTCACCCTTTCTTCGTCGGTGCATTCGCTCTGGTGGTGCCAGGCCGCTTTTGGCCTTGGCACCGCACGGGCATTGGCTGAACATCGTCTTCCTTACGCTCGACGTCCTCTGTCATCGAGAACGTCGCCGCCGCCTGCTCCAGAGCCCAAACCCTGATTCATTAGACAATTCTGTGTAGCCCTACTCTGTTTCAATTTAAGCAGCATGAACTAGCGCCGGCGGATGCCCATCTAGCTGAGTTGAAACAGGCTCCTTAGATTTCTTGCTTTGGGATGGCCGGCAGGCCTATTGACACTGCTCCCTGTTTCCACCTCTCTCCTTCTGGAGGAGGTGGTGTCACGGGTAGACCGATTTACCCCCCCACTATAAAGTGGGGGGGCCTGTCTCCTGCTGTCCTCCTTCGGAGAGCCGTGTCACACGTAGCATGCGTCTCGGTAGCTCGGAACACAGATGCATAAAACCCCTAAAGTATTTTATGTTATCATCTTAGTATTCCGAAAGCGAGTGTTCACTGACTGCACGTTCTGTGATAGATATATATCTGACTATATATATTTATCCCCCACCAGCCAGAGAATCTCACTTCTCATCA